>CAIGRN010062435.1:0-34911 GCA_903798345.1 Fraxinus anomala
AATAGATAAAAACTAATTTGATCAAACAAGAAATTCCTTTGTAATAAATGAAATAGAATGTAGAATCAAGTAAACTCAACGATTTTCAGTAAATAAGCTCTCTTAAAATCTCTTATAAGTTGTTGTATTGAATGCAAAAGAGATGACTATTTATAGATCAAAAGATTGAGAATCAGTCACTTTCGGTTGATCAATTTCGGTCGATCGAAGTTTGAATATAGCCGTTTGTAAAATTCAAATAGTTGGAGTTTCAGCTGATACTTCGATCGAGTAGATAGGTCGACCGGTCTATACTTCGATCGATCGAAATGTTCAATCCGGTAAGATGCAAATCCAGTGAGCATTGTAAAATCCAGTTTAAAAGCCTGCAAATATGGTATGCAGCCAATTTCGATCGATCGGTTTATACTTCGGTCGGCCGAAGTATATAAATTTTGGAAATTAGTTTTCTATATAAAAAGATTTATTTTTCCAAAATCTATTTCATACTATAAGTCAAAAATATTTTTATGCAAGTGATGAATTATGAAAATAATTTTGAGCTTTATGAGCTTGCTAAAAATCGATGAGTTATATCTTTACATATAAATTGAAGCAACTTTTAAAACTCTAATTTTCAAGGTTCTTGATCTCTTCGAGTCTCTTTTGATTGTTTGATTCTCAACGAATGACGATTTGAACATTTGAGTGTTTAAGAAGATTTGTTCATGAAAAATTCAAGAAACGAGACTTGTTAGAAATATAAGTGTATTGTTTGTTATAATCAAAACAAGTTGAGATATATTAAATCATAGGTCAATAGTACCTAATGAATGCAAATTGACTGAATTAGATGATAATGTTAATAATGATGATTTTCATTATGACAAGAATGAAAAAGAATGAATTTTGGTTGGATTAAATGCAGATCATGTTGNTTGTTATAATCAAAACAAGTTGAGCCATATTAAATCATAGGTCAACATTTTTGAAAAAACCATAGTGTTCTTTTTTAAAATGAATTTTTGAATGTGGGGACGAAACATGAGCTAATAAGAAAAATGTTGTAAGTTGTAACATTTACCAGAAGAGAAAACTAAATCAAGTTTGTTCACTAAAGACTTCAAATTCATTTGTTTAACACAAAGACACACATAACCAAGATGTAAATCACAAATATTTAGTGAATTTAATTATCTTCTAGACACATAGAAATTAAGTTATTTTCATAATGGCATCTAACACCAGCAAAAGAAAAACCAGATCAAATTTACTCACCTAGATTTGAAACTCATATATTAAATCATACAAACTCACTAATATAAAACCAAATTGATATTTTTAGGTAGATAGAAATTAATCAATACCATCAGCAAAAACCAAACCAATCTGTTCACCAAAAATTTAAGATTCAGCCCTTAAACCAAACGAAATCACTAATATTAAGCCGAGATTTCTATCTTCAAGGTAGATAAAATTTAAGATTATACCTAACATACCCATACGCTATGACCATTACTAAAAAGCTATTTCGGTGATTAACGGAGGTTGAAGGAAGAGATATTGTAGAGAGAGATAATTGTAAGGGCATGACTTTAGGGTCCGTTTGATTGGCAAATGTAAAACAAAAATACAAGTATCTAATAGGAATGCATTTTTCATAAAATTGACAAAAAATAAGTTTAAAATAGTTGTACCTTGGAATTCGAACTCAATTTCCACTTTCGTATTAAAGAGCCAAAGTAAAAATTAAATTCCTCAAATATGACATTTTACATGAAATTTAAACTAATCAAATAGACCCTTAGAGATAATTGTACAGAGAGAATGAGTGGAGCGTAAATCTAAAAATATTTGAATTGATATTAGATAATATTAAAACAGATTTCCTTTTTAATTCTCTATTAATTAATTTAATTAAACCTTATTATCACTTGATTTATGAAAATAAATTTATAATATCTTATTTTTGAATTGTGTAGTTTATACATAGGATTAATTTTCCCTATTAATTTTAGAAAAATGTTGTAAGTTGCCGGTTTGACACTCTTTAATTTATTTTATGATTTGCTACGAGTTAATTCTCAACCACATATTCATACAATAAAATATTTTACACGTATACCCAAAATAATTTTCTATTTTTTAACTATACATTCTTCTAAAAATTACTATTAAAACTTTTTTTTTATTATCAAAATGGTTGTCAAACAAACACTAAATTTAAATTTAAGCAACCGTGTATATAGTTTCATGATTAGAAATCATAGTAGACAGGTAACATGTTGTGGGAACATCATATTCATCTATGACCATCATAAAATAAGAACATGGGTTTTTTTGGAAAAACGAAGCAACCAAAATTCTCTCATCAATTTAATTTGTTTGAGTTTAACCATAACTTCAACAAAGCTTTATTGGGTAAAACGAGTAACGTGGATCCACGAATGGGTTGATTTGTGATTTATTTAGGAAAACATGCATCAATGGGGATTGCCTTGGATTGTGGACCGAAAACTGTCAACTTCCCAGTTGCTAACTTTAGCAACTGGCGATAACTCCACCGCCCCACTGCTTCGAATCAATTCGTCCGCCGTGCGTCAATCCTCCGCAACACCCCTTCAGTTTCTCTCTCTCGATCTTTGCCTTCAAAAGGGGAAGTCCCATTTGCAGTATTTTGAAATGTGTACAACCTCTAATCCACTCTGTGTTTCATCTCTGCTGAATTCTTGCTGGGTTTTTGTACCTTTTTGTTTTTAGACAATTTGGGTTTCAGCATTCCATTCCCATGAAGGCTGAGACTAGAGGGATCATTAGACTAAAATGTTGTGTCAAGAACTACGATTGGGGGAAGATTGGGAAGGAATCGAGTGTGGCGAGACTTTACGGGAAGAACAGCGGGGAGGAAACTCATGATGATAAGCCTTACGCCGAGTTCTGGGTTGGGACTCACGACTCTGGGCCCTCCTACACTGTCGCCGTTGGCCACAAAGAGAATGGGATTTTGCAGAATGGTAATGGGGCTCTAAAGAAAGAGAATGATTATAATCATTGTAATCGTTATAGTTTGGTGAGATTGAAGGATTGGATTGAACAAAACCCTAGTGTTGTTGGTGATCAAGTTTGGGAAAAGTGGGGTTCCAATCTCCCCTTTCTCTTCAAGGTACTATTTTTATCTTTATTTATGTTGTTTTTGTATTTTGTTAGAATTTTGCAGTTGTAAAGGTGGAATCGGAGAGAATAAGTGTTATGATCTTTTTCTTTTCTACTTTTTTGGGTTAAAGAATTTATCATTGATCCTTTGTGTTAAGTTTTTCTAATTGCTATTGATATGCTTTTTAATGAATTTCTCCGACGGGTCATAAGGTATTTTTTCGCTACAGTGCTTTGAAATTTGAGATTTATGATACCCTGTAAATATTAAAAAGAAAAAAACATAGTCATCATCATTTTGAGGCGTTCATTATCCATTGAAACATTGAGAATAGATTTCCTCATGGGAATTTTTGGGTTTGTTGCCCAAAGATATGAGTAGTTTTTTTGAAATCTCTCAGCTCTACTAGCCTACAGGATTAAGTTCTTTTCCATTTTTTAATAAAACCGGTATGTTTTTAGGTACTTTCAGTGGCAAAGGCATTGTCAATTCAGGCTCATCCAGATAGGGATTTGGCAGCAGTATTGCATGAGCAATATCCAGATATGTACAAGGATGGCAATCACAAGCCTGAGATGGCCTTGGCACTGACTGATTTTGGGGCTTTATGCGGCTTTATCGGTCTTGAGGTAGTACACTTATCTTCTAGTCTTGGGATGAATCTTTTGAGTGGGTTTTCTTTGTTTCATATTTGGAACTAATGGCTTTGTAAATCCTTAATATGTGTTTGGAATGGATTATTCATTATCCATATTTAGAACTAATGTCTTCATGGTGGTGTAGTAAAGAGCCAGAATAAGTCTGCAGTTATATCTTTGCAGATAGCAGATTGCTTCAGCAGTAAATCTGTTGGATACAATAGAAGGAAATTATTTGTCTTGTGAAGGTTTTTATATGACTTGAATATATATTGGGTGGTCTTTTGGTATTTGATAGGTTAAATTTGACATGGCTTTGGAAGATGGCTGAGGGGATTACTGTAACCTCGGCCAGTGATTCCTGTTTTTAAAAAACTTGTTATGGTGTCAATCGTCAATTTTTCTTTAGTTGTATGTATAGGTGTTGAGGGTATGACTGGTTTGAGAGCATTAGCAACCTGATGATTGAATTTTCTATGATTAATTGAGGGTGTGTTTGATTGCAAGTATGGAATTTGTATGAAAAGAAAATGAAAAATCTTGTACTTTTCTATAAAGTTGAGTTTTTGGGAAGTGTGAATTGCTTAGAAAATAAAAACCTAGCTCCAAATGTTTTCATTGTTTTCAAGGAAAACGTGGTCACGTAACCAACTTTTGAAAAATATTTTTCATAGAAAAAAATGTCAATCAAACACCCCAAAGTAACTCGGGTGGAAAAAGGACTGCCAATCTAATACACCCTAATGTTTTGTTGAATCTCTGAATGTACCTCACTAATGAGATCTGGATGATTTTAATGCTCAGTGCATCCACCAATCAACGTAGTGTGGTTTAGGTGGTTTGTTGGACAAATTTGCCATATGTCTTTGTGTGGACAAGTTCGACTGACTTGATTAGCTTCTCAATGATGTCAGTTAAAATAACTGCTTTTAAGAAGGATTATTATTTATATTATATTGTCCTTTTTTGTTAATTTTGGTTATCCTTAATAAACTTTAGAGGTTAAGATTAAGGAAAGCAATATAAAAATGAGAACTTGAGAAGCTAATTTTAAAACGGATGTGCTCCATTGCAGTGCCAAAAGAACTTGCTGATATTTTTATTAAGCAGGGGCAAAGTTGATGGATTCTATAGAAAGATTCGGAAGTATATCAATTTTCAAAAGGATATTTTATGACATCCTAAACTTTATGGATAATGAATAATCTGTACTCGTATAACATGTAACTTTTAAGGATACCTAGATTCCAGAGTCTATAGACAGGTCCTGCTCCAAATTCAGCACAGAAATTTATAATGGTCCTAGAGTGAGGTGTATCATCTTGCCATCCTTCCTCCTATGATAAGGTTTCAACTCATTTGGAAATATAAAGAGTAGATCTCTCAGTGACTTAAGTATTAAACTAAATTGATAGAGATAAAGATGAATCTTGTACCCAGGCTGATGGATCGGATCAACATCTCATGTCTCATGTTGTCTAATTTATGACTTTTTGGAAAATTCATTGCAATTCACATGGAAGTTTTAATGTTTGTTTATAGGAGCTTAAAGATGTTGTTCAAAATGTACCTGAGATTGTAGAGGTGGTTGGTGGTGCACATACAGCTCCAGTGTTACACATTGATGAAGAGGACAGGGAAGACAAAGCCAAAGAGGTCTTGCGATCCATATTTACAGAACTCATGTCAGCCAGCAAGGTCACGATTTCCCAAGTAATCTCCAAGATGATAACTCGATTGAATGCAAAACGTGAGGTATAAAAGAATTCTAGCTTTTTGTATTTACGATTATTGTCCTCCTTGTCATAATAACAATTGGAATGCTTTATTCTGTCATCAGTTAGGATGCATTCATTTTTTAGCTCATTTTGGTATGGTGAATCGACTCCTTTATCATTTCTCTCTCATTCACTGAATGCATCAAGAGTTGCCACTACTACTTCAGTTCCATCATGTACCAAAAAGTTTGCGTCTAATTGGAAAGGGAAAACTTTCCTTAGTGGCTGTTCATATTGTTTGAATGAATGGGAAAGACATTACGCGTATCTGCAGGAGTATACACAATGTGACATTGAAGCTTTTGCATCTTAATCTTGACAGGATAAGCATTTTTTTCTACTGTCATTTGTTCTTTATTGTTTGTTCTAACTTTGAATGTCTTTTGTTAAGAGAACATTTTAGTATTTAGTGACAAAATTAAGGAGATACATATTATACCAATACCTACTATGATTATTTTCTTCAACGCATTCTCTCAGCTCTGATGCGATTTGTTAAGTGCGTGGAATTCCATTAGCCTGGCAGTCTTACAAACATGATTTTTTTTCTGTATTTTTGTTGAACCAATGTCTCGGGAAGTATAAGATGGATTGTCTAAAGTTTTTTGCCAGAGTTTTGCATAAGAATTCATCTATAAATTTGTGTTTATATTCAATTACTATCTGATTTGAGTCGTGTATGAATGTTATTGAGGTATTCCATATTTGTCTATAATGGTCAAATTTTTTGGTGGTTAGATTTAAATTCTTTTGAAAATAAATCTAATATCTTGTGATGTATAGGTGAGGGAGCTTACAGATAAGGAAAAGCTGGTTTTGCAGCTCGAGAAGCAGTATCCAGCCGATGTTGGTATTATAGCGGCCTTCCTGTTCAATTATGTGACACTTAATCCAGGTGAAGCCCTATATATTGCAGCAAATGAACCTCACGCATATATATTTGGAGAATGCATTGAGTGCATGGCGACATCAGATAATGTTGTTCGTGCTGGCCTTACGCCGAAGTACAGAGATGTTCGAACTCTCTGTTCCATGCTCACATTCAAACAGGTGATGATCAAACTTAATGCATAGGAGATTTTGTATTTCGTTACATTATTATTTCCTTTATCTTTTCTTTTACTTAAGACCAGCTGATTATCTTTTCGAGGCCCTCAAGTCATGTCAGGAGCGACATTAATGAGCCAGCAGCTTGATTATGCTTTGGTATTCCATTCTGTAACATGTTGAAAACTCAAAGTGTATGCCTGTTGTGAGCGACATTTAGAGTCTCTGCATAGAAGGAACTCTGGCATTAATATAATAACTGTGCTGAATATTACAGTAGCCTCCCCCTAAATCCTTTCGTCCAGCCACTATCAGGTCAAAAAGAGGAAAACAGAGAGATAAGCCCTTTTATTGAGAACTCGGTTTACTGCAGGTTGACCTGATAGAATAGATGTGACTAAATGCAAACTTAGCCTATGTGTGGCTCATGTTTATAACTCTTTATAGATACTCAAGTCACTTTCTACCCACATATTTCAAGGGACCCACAAGTATTACCTCTTATCCACCACTCATTTCTATCTATTTATAATTAAAACCGGTTGTAAACACTTCCCAAACGTGCTCTAACTTGTAAGTTTGTAATTGGATCCTTGGTAATTTTCACTTGGCATTAGAATCACATTTTTAAGAAAGGGTGGCTTCGATGCTGGCCACTAGGCCCTTTTGTATTTTGGACAGTTTGAAATTTATATAAATGCAGTCCTTTCATTGAGAGGCAGCAACCTGTTAGCAAATATCATTTCAACCCATACCAAGATTTTCCCAGTAGCTCTGGTAAATTAGCATCTGTTGTTCTACCTTCTCTATCTAAGTTACAAGTCAAAAAAGAAGAAAAAATCAACATCACTTGAATACCTAATATTGCAATTAGTTCATCGTCATCCATGATTAGTTTTTGTGGAAACTTGTTCCCTGTTAACGAGTCACAATATTTTTTGTTGTGTTGGGTTCTGATTTCAAATTCAATGGTACACTTTGTATAGAATGTAAAAAGTTGGACTTGAGATTTTTCGTGCCTGTCGATACCTTTCTTGGTTTAATAATACCAAGTATAGGCCTTCTGTTGGCTACTTATGCCTGCTGGGCCCCTCAATGGATGTCTCTAAAGGTATTTGCAGTCACATTCGAGCATTTTTGGTTTGCAGTATTAGAAGGGACTGGAAGTAAGGTTGTTCAGTATTACAATCCACCAGACCCAACATGTCATTATGGTCTTAGATCAGCACTACTTGTTTTGCATCTAACTTGTGCTATTGCAGGGCTTGCCCGAAATCCTTCCAGGAGTTGCTTTGAACCCTTATACCGTTAAGTATCTCCCCCCGTTTGATGAATTTGAGGTTGATCGATGCATTCTTCCCCAAGGAACATCAACCGTTTTTCCTGCAGTACCTGGACCCTCCATTTTTCTGGTGTTGATGGGAGAAGGAACTATGTGCACGGTATCCTCTAAAGAGTTAGTTGGCCAAGGTGATGTGCTATTTACACCTGCAAATACTGAGATCACTGTTGCAACTACATTAAGTTTGAATTTATATAGAGCAGGAGTGAACAGCAGGTTTTTTGAAGAGTAACATGATAATTGCTACTTGAAATCTGCTGCAGAGAACTAAACAGATTTTTCTTATGCACTGCTGCACTTGTGTAACATTAGCATTACGTGTATATTTATTTACCTCTTATTATATAGATCAATAAATATATTTAGAATATGAGGTCTTGGAAGTTTCTGTTTTTCCCCTTTTGGTGAAATTATTCTATAGATTTTAGAGGTAAAAGACCTTTTTTGTAGGCCAAGATGAAGAACAACAGCCTATCGAAGTACTTGAAAAATTCACAATGTATCAGAAAATACGTTACCTTTTCAATTTCTCTCATTAGTTTGGTCTTTAGGTTTGTTGAATCCAGCCTGTGATTGGTGATAACAAGCAGCCAGCAAAATCAGGTTTTAAATATACAAATTCGAAATATATCATATGGAATCGTGATTCTATGATCTTTCCCCTTAGGATTCAATCCAACCCATATTCGCAAATGAATACAAAAAATATTAAAGGAATATCCTAAAAAATAGGGATAATTGCAGCAAAAGTCTCAAACTTTTGAAACATTAACACACTTTTCCCAAATTTTTGATTTGTTGCAGCCATCATCCATAACATTTTCAACCATTGCATGTGAGGTCCTTTTGGATGGTTTTTATTCATTTTTCCATCAGTTGACCAAAAAAATTAAATTTGACCATATTTTTAATCAATTAAAATGGGGGCAAAATGGTAAATATCTATTAACATAATTAAATAAAATGATAATTGAATAAAAAAAGGAAAAGAAAAAGAAAAATGGTCGGCATCCTCCTTTGGCCATCTTCACCTTCAACTCCGGCCTCAACTTCGATCAGCCACCGCCCAAATCGCTGAACATACATACCACTAGAAATCCCTCATCACCCTCTACAACTTCCACCCAATGCTCTACCTTGAACCCACCTGAACTTGTTGAAAAATTGAGCCAAAACAGTGTGCTCAAGTTCCTAAAAACGACTGAAATCTCCAATTCCAGCAACACCCATGTCATGCTCAATATTTCAGGTAATTATACACATCAGGATGCCCATGTCCGTGGTCATCAATCATCCTAAACGTAGAGAAACAAAACTAGTAAACTATATCTTCGAACACAGCCACTTCGCGACTTTCAGATGGTTTTCCGACACCAATGGTGTGACCCATGATCGCAGACAACCGCCATAAGCACCTACTCTTCATGGTGCATCCAATGAACTTACGGGTCTTCCCCAATTTGACCTAAATAGATACGCAGAGGATGCCGGCCATTTTTCTTTTTCTTTTTATTTTCCTTTTTTAAATTTTTTATTCAATTATCCTTTTATTTAATTATTTTAATAGATATTTACCATTTTGTCCCTTTTAATTGATTAAAAATTATGATCAAAATTAACTTTTTGGGTCAACTGACGGAAAAATAGATGGAACCATCCAAAAGGGCCTCACATGCAATGGTTTGAAAGGTTAAGGGTGATGGCTGCAACAAATCAAATGTTTGGGAAAAGTCTACTAATATTTCAAAAGTTTGGTGCTTTTGCTGCAATTGTCCCTTAAAAATATTCCAACAAATTATGCTCAGCTATCACACTTTATTTTTCAATTTAATAAAAAAATTTAGAATGGAACATCGTGTGAATGACCATGTAAGATGTAAAGGTGAAAGCTCCGCCTTGAAAAACTGGGAAAATTGCACGCTTAAGAGGCATTTGATTCGTTATTTTCTGTTTGGTTTTTGAAAATATAATCTAAAACTCAGCTTTCCAGTTTGGTTAATTTCAGAATTCATTCTCTCTTTTAGACACTTGACTACAATTTTTTTTTCTTCGAAAAGTTTGCTCAATTAATTCTTTATCTTTGGCACCTTAAACATTGTCGAACTTTAAGATCGAACTTTTTAATTTTCACCTTTACTCCATCTGCATAGTTTGTTCCTTTTCCATAACTTCAACTTCTTCTATGCTCGCCCCTCGAACCAAAAATCCTTCTTCTTCCAACGACATTAATACAAGAAATGGCTAAAGTAGCAGGAGAAGGCCACAAAATTTTAGCAGCCGTAGGAGGTGAAAGCATGTACGGGCTCGCATGGTTTCTCAATCCCATATTTTCTCTCCCCTTTTCAGCTTTTCCTTTTCCTTCTTCCCTTTTTAGGATTATTGACGCAAAAACCCCCAACCTTAGTCCCTATTGCGACATACCCTCCATTCCGAGGGAACTTTTCATACCTCAAAGGTCATATAGAGGGAATTTTCCGTCAATTTGAAAGAATAAGAAATATTTCGTAATAGGGATAAAGATCAGGCAGGCAGGTTTTGCACAATAACCCTTCCTTTTATTAGCATGTGAAGTGAAGATAATTACATTGATTTATCATAGGCAAGATCACATTAAAAATAAGTCATATATGTATTACGTATCTTTAAATTAAGTAAATCCCCAAACATGCACTACAATGTACACAAACAATTCATTAAACCCACGCCATACTAAAATAAGTATAAACTTAGCCCTTGTTTGTCTATCACTAATCTAAAACTCTGTTTGCTACAGTAAAATTCTCCACCACACATTCACCCAATAAAATATTCTACACAAACCAATAGTTACTTTAAATTTCAACCACACATTCTCCAAAAAATACTATTCAAAACTACGTTCTTCTCCCAATAATGGAAGACAAACAAGCTCTTAATTGTAATTCTGCCGTCATGAACTTCAACACGCATCAATAAAAAAATCTCCATTGGTTCGGCACTCTTCACGTTTTTAGTAGAACAAACAGAGGCTACCGAATAAAGCATACCAGTACATAGCCATATATAGAACTAATTGTACTAAACTATTTGACAACTTGACTTTTGAAGCCTTGCAACAGATGTAACTTCAACAAAACACCAGTTTCTCTACAAGCAAATGACAGTCGAAAGTAACCAACAAGCATCTTGAATGAAAATTAATTGCAGGTCAAAATATCAAAAGTCACATACTAAATGCAAAAATATAGTGATTTTAATAAATAAAGCACTGCAAGAAAGCTCAGAACACTAGGCTTTCAGGCCTCAGTGATCGGAAATTCAAAGACAACATCTCTCCCTGAAAGCTTTCTGTAGACTCCAGCAAATGTCTCTAGCTTAGTTTCAGTGTCGTTCTTTGCTTTGGGATCCAAGAAAACCTGCAAAGTGCAGATGAATGTTAACATTTGCATAGGATGGTGGAAGATAAAAATCAAAATTAACAAAAGATATGTACTGGTTACCTTCATTATCTTTGAGCCATCAAGTCTGTATCTAACACGCTTTCCGACAATTTCAGCAGGATAAACTATATCCTCAAGCATGGCCTCATGGACAGCCGTAAGTGTACGGGTACGGGGCCTCTGAATGGCAGAACCCTTCTTCGGTGGCCGCAATATTCTTCGGGTAGCAATAAGAACGACTTCCTGTTAAAAAGGCCACAAGTGATTGATGTAATTAGATGCAGAGAGCTTTTAAAACACTCATCAAGCAAATAATTCTCAATGCTTCAACAAAATAATCTGTGAAAATATAATGTGTGAAAAATAAAATAACTACAATCTCAACTTCTCAGTTTAAAGCTATCCTACTATCTTATATGCTGTCAACAGCTCTGCCTTCCTAATAAGAGGTAGAGGTAAACTGACAATTGCTCCTCAAAAGGTGTTAAAGATCCTAATCCTTGACACAATGCTAAAGTAAAAGGTTAACTCCTAAAATGAATACACAAGAAACTAATATAGGCAGCCTCCATCTCAAGTCTGGACCCTAGAACAAATTTATATACAGCAACTTCAGTTGCTATCAACATAGATCATCTTTACTTGAACTGGTTACAAGATTAATATTTAGAAAATCTAGTATGGAATTTATTAAGAAACTGTGTAAAAAAGTCTTCTTAAATCCTAATGGTGCAAAAAAAATTTGCTGTTCACTGTTATGCCTGATTTAAACGTAAAAAAATTTAATATTGAATAACCACCAAATCTTGGAAGATGATGTTCTATTAACATAATTTTGCAGTATAAAATACTCCACTACAATTTTGGTTAGATAAATGTTGCAAATTAAGAAAATCACATCATAGTATCAGCATTACCTTCCCGCTGAACTTCTTCTCAAGCTCTCTCACTAGTCTAGGATGAATCTTGCGAAAAGCTTTCCTAAGACGATAAGGAACATGGATCACAACAGCCTTCTTGTTTCCAGAAACATCAATTTGCCTGCAGAATATAAAACGTACAGATCATCAACATGCTACAAAAATGGTGATTTGGCAAAGAATACATGTTAATCAATATGTACATTACATGGCAGAGTTGATGTAGAGGTCTTTCAAGTCACTCTTAATCTCTTGGTTTGTACTTTCCAAGTCGAACAGAGCCTACATACACATCAAGAGAGGAAAACCATCACAAATTGCATTCATAGAAATTTAATGGCTGAATAAGGTAGACGAATCCAGTAGCATCAATAAGGTAACAACCTGAGCAACAGACTCCTCAAACTCGGTGGGCTCAGCATCCTTGTCCTTGTGAATCTTCTGCAATGCAGTGTACATCTTGGAAAATCTGATTTAGAAACAAAAGAATGAAATTGACAAATAGAGCCCAAAAAATTGATTCTTCTGGTATAGTTTAACGAATTAAAGTAATCAAATAATATGTGCATATTATTTCAAAATTGATCTTGCCAATAAATACAATCATAAAAAAATGTTTGCTTGGACAAAACACATCATTTGAGACCAATTTTTCCCATATTAAATATTCACAAACAAAAACTATTTATCAAATAAAAACTATTTATCATTTGCTGTAAACATCAAAGAACACAACAGAAACCCTTAAACACCATTAATTACTTTTCCAAGGATTACAGCCTTATTTTCCAGAATTCAATTCCCACTACCTAATAAAATGCTGTAGACTTTAAAAGGTAACAAAAGAACATCAAATTGTTCCTCTTAAGAGCCACAAAAAGTACAATACCGCCACCTAACATATTCTAATACAATTTAGATCGGCTAAAAATTAAATTTTATTGATTCGAAGACATTTATACGACGAGAAAAAGTCTAACAAGTGAGATTAAATTATTTTTTAAGAAATCTAACAGAATCTAAAAAGAACCCTGATGAAAACAATGGATTTAATTGAAATCGATTCAATGCCTACAAGTAAAAAAGCTTACTAAATTCATCGAAAACAGGGAAAAATAGGAATCAGGTGAAAATCTTACTAAACTATAATAGATTGATTTTTTAAGGGATTTTCGAGAAACCAATTAGAACCCAGATGAAAATAACAGAAAATAATAAGACCCATTTGTTCGAAAAATGCACCTCAGTAGAGGGTATCAATGGGCTCCCTAGCTTCTGCTCTGTGAGAAGGTCTAAAGTCGGGCGCTGGCGGATACAAGGGTTTAAAAGAGGGGAGAAGAATGGAGAGAGACAATGAAAACCCTAGTTTCATCAACGGCTAAAATAGAATGCTGGGCTGTTAAAAAATTGATCTGGACCGTCAAATATAAAGAGGGAACCCGACCCGAATTTCCTGCGCTGTGGGTTAGACATGCAAACCGGTCCTCTGCACGACGAGTCACTATTTTTTTGATAAGGGCAAGCCATTCAATGAGAGATGAGAGACCTAGCTAGGCCGAGTAAACCGCTGAGCCATTTATGTCTCCATTTGGCTAAATTTATTAATCATTTATAGAATTAATCTAGTTGTAGTGGTGTGCATCAATTTTTTACATCAAATTTGACACTTTTGAGATATAAAAATCGAGATCATTAATTTAAATAAGTACTGTTAAAATCAATAGTAAAATTATGCATCACGTTAAATATTGTAAACAAAGTTGTCAATCATATTATTATAATATAAGTATAGTAAAACTGTTATTTATAAATAATTAAACTTTTATTAATCACACATTTCAATAAATTTACATACGTCATCGTTTATTCATTACTCAATTTTGCTGCTTCTTAAATTAAACCACTTACAAATTCTTCCCAACTGGAGGCTAAATTTTTTTTTTCTCTCTTTTTTTTTAGCCTTTAAAAATAGAAATAATTTACGGTTAAGAATTCTATTCTTATTAAAAGAAAATTAAAAATAATTTATTTCAATACTTACCCTCAAGTTGGGGCATAAATGTCATATATTTCCAACTTGCTTGTGGTCTTCTTAAAATTCAAATAGACCTTTAATAGAGAATATCAACTAAGTAGTTCGCTCTTTTGAATAGTCATTTGGATCGATCCCATCTCATTTCACTCAATTTATGACAATTTTACAGGTTTAGATGCAAATAGAAGTTATGTGCATCTTTGAGCCCCATTTTTATTCTAAAAATGCATTTTGAAATAATAAATGGATGAAGAATGTATGGTTAAAAAATAAGATTAATCTTGGTGTACATTATGGACGTCATAACGGCGTCCATAATGTACACATGACGGCCCCTTATTTGAGGCGCCCCCCAATAGGAGGCCGCCATGTGTACATTATGGACACCGTTATGGCGTCCATAATGTACATGTAGCACTTTCCTAAAAAATAAGGAAAAATTTTGAATTTACGTTTAATATTATTTTATTAAAAAATGTGTAGTTGAATAGTAGAGAAGAAATATTTTTTAAAAAATAATGAGGATCAAACAAGAAAGTTCATATAAGTTGACAAAAATTTGCTAGAACAAAACATGGATTGACTATGCATATCAAACAAAGAGGTAGCCTTAGGGGCTAAGAGCGCCAATGTGTTTTGATAAAACCCAATTTGTTGGATGGTTATACCTTCAGGATGATCCATATTTACAACCTCAGACTCAGTGCTTATTAAATTCAAATTAGAAATTAGATTCAATTAAAATGCATACAAATTTCAAGATTAATATTTTCAAATGAACTATCATCTTACGAGGCATATTAAAAAATAAATTCCACATTAAATAAAAATAAAATTCTTACAATCATTTTATCAAACTTCTCTTGATAAAGTTGAACTTTTAAGATAGAACCTCAAATTTATGAATTACGTATCTTAATAATGTTGATATTTTTAGATGGAATTCAAATTTTAATATAATATCAAAGTTCATGATGTTTAATAGAACCATTCGATCAGTCTGAAAACTCAAGCAAATCATCAAAATTTCAAAATTGGTGTGTTCAAACGAATCATCATTTCGTGAGTCTTGTTAAGGGATAATTCCTACAACGATTAGATAAAAAACTATTAAGAAAATTTAAGAACTTGTGCTACTTATCTTAAGTAGATTGACCTTTTAAGATAGAATTTCAAGTCTTAATAGAACAGTCATATACACTTTATGCCCTACCATACCCGCTACTTTAGACGGGATTGTGCCTGTATAAGACCTGTGTAAACTTATGATCATGTGGACCATAGGCCCATCCCAGAGCGTCGCAAGCCCAGACACAAGTCCGACACACCTTCAAAGAGGTTCATGTTGCGCCACCGCAAAATGGGGCCATGCAACATGCCACAACCACATTCAAACCTCTATGGTGCGTCCATAGTCTGATTTACACGTAGAGTTGGTCAAGCCATTTGCTAGATATAGTGAGTCTAGACGTGTCCTTTGAGGTTGCCTCCTTAACCGTCTACCCATTACAATTTTAAAGTCTCAACTAAAAATCACTACAAAGTTTTGGAATGTGATCAAATCTGTTATGTAGACTTTAGAGAGTTAAGAATCCAATCTAATTCATATGAAATTAGAAAAACTTTTGGAAGAGTTGACTCAATCTAATGAAGATAACTTCTAGCGAATAAAGTTCAAGTTGGATTTCATTATAATTTATAGCTATTCAAGAACCAATAAATGTTCCAAAATGAATGTATAGAAACTAGACATTTTTCTCTATTTCTATTATATGCATTTATAATAAGGTTCTCGAGAATCAAGATAGCAATGTATACGCGTTTGTCACAACTTTATACCAAGAGACGTGGCGGTGAAAGGATTGGTACGAAACAGTGTACTAGGAATCCAGGAAATTGTGGGATCGTTACTTAAGACGATTGTTCCAAGGGCCATGAGCAAGATGTACGTACAAAATGTAACATTAGAAATTGAACGCAACGCAATGTAACGTAAAACATAACAAGGTAACCACAAATCCAACAGAATACAGTAACTAGTGTAGCACAATGTAACGTAAAACATAACAAGGTAACCACAAATCCAACAGAATACAGTAACTAGTGTAGCACAATGTAGCAACATCGAACAAAATCCTTCCCACTTCCATCAACATGTTCATATTGACTGCCTCCAGAAACAAGTCACGCAGCCACAGAGCAATAAAAGAAAAAACGAAAAGAAGAGAAAGAAAAGCCAAGGGGCATATGGAGGAGAGACCAAATTCCCGGTGAGCAAATGCCAACTACCAAACCACGATAATTTGAACGAAACAAAGACTCACAACAAAACTAAGACCACACACAGGTAAACTCAACTACTATATTTTTCACCTTGGAATGGGTGGCATTATCCATTTCATCCAATCATTTTTCCGCCTCACTTTATCGACCTACAAGGCAAAAGGACAGAACATTAGAGAACTGCACAGGCAAATTATGAACCAACAATATCACCCATTGAAGTCGGCTATGCATCTATGTACAAGGGTTGTATCCTTATTTAAAACAATAGCACAACGAACCAGAAACCACAGGATATACTATATAAAAACAATTATATAAACAACCAGTAACTGCAGGATACTGTTCATTTTTCCAAAAGTATTATAAGAAAAGAACTCATGACTCATGAGACGTGTTTTAATGCATAGTGAATACAGGTGGTGTTGATAAAATACTGTAAAAATATTTCAAACCTGTACTTCCACAACGTTTGAAGCTCTTACAGCCTCCAGTATAAGTTGAATATTGTCCGTCAGCTGCATGACCTGTAACCGGCATCAAAGATAATATTAGGCTTACCAAAATGTCTAATAAGAATTCGCTCAAGTTGCGAGCATTTTGGATGCTGAAAATACACAAACCAATTGACATTGACATTTTCATTCACTTGTCTGAACCACTAAAATTTCAATATTTTCTACGGCACGACAGGTTCCAACCATACTCAAGATTGTTCTAGTTTAATGCTGTACATTAGTTTAACACGTACAATTATTGACAAATTAAAAGACAGCTGAATTATTGACAAATATATCCGATCGGAAACTAAGACAATTGAAGATGAGGTCTATATTCACAATGGTTTACACAGGTAATTTCTCTATCTTAGTCGTGAAGAGTAATTTGTTAGAGACAAAAACATAAAAAACAATGATCTTAGCTAACTTCACGAGTACAATTCCATTGGATATCACATGCACCAAGCTCTTTATTTGGCAACCAGTCTAACAAACCCTGGAATCTGCAATTTAACTAATTGTGGATTTTGAAAACAGGAAATTAGCAGCCAAAAATGTAGAATGGTTCAACTGCTTCTTGTGTAGGCTATGAAGAGCGTCACAGCATTTTTTGAACAGGCCATGCATGGAAATAGAGTTAGTGAGATGAAAATGAATATTGGTCTTGTTTGCAATTGCTCAATATGAGCATGAAGCGACTTTAAAAAAATCGTCTCACTCGAGTGGGTATGCAGCTTTTAATGATTCAATTAAGCTATCAAAAGCTAAAAGTTAAAAGCATCCTCCTTAAGATGTTTCTAGATTCTAATGGCATAACGCAACTGTCCAGAAGTTTTTCTTCGACATTTTTGCTCGCCAGACCTGATTTTGTTATTCTCCAAAATGCTCCCACCATTAATTACAACACAAACCTCCTTACTGCCACCCTTCCCCCTTCCTTTTGAACCCCTCTCCCTTCAGCAACTATGCCAGAAAATCTGTTGTGGCCTCAAATGCAGCAACTATACTCAAATACACGTGTTAAAAAACACACACATGCACAGATCCCTCTTTCCTTTTCTCTCTCTTCGTCTTCATTCCTATTGTGACTAAAAGAGTATTCTATATATTCTGCCTTAGTTCTATTCTACCTAATCTAAAATCTTAAGATTTCAAAAGTATTGATCCAAAGTTTTAAAATTGATCCAAAGTTTTAACTCCTACCTATCAAGATCCTCCCAATCTTATTTACTAAAACTATGTCATCAACTTACATATACCAAGATACTTTCTTAAATATGTCCACAAGCTCATACTTCACTAAAACATAAAAAATAATTTTTTGGCAGAATCTTGTTGCAACCGAAATTTTCTATTACTATCAACTGCATGCTATTCTTGAGCACTTAATCATATATATCCTTAGTGTGTAAAATAAATAACAGAAAATCCTTTTTATTCTCAAAAGCATTGTAGCGCTTCCCTGTACACCCTGGAGTATTTTTTTCCCTACAAAAATCATATGCAAATTATGTTTTTTCTCAACAACCCCCTAAGTAGCTAAAGGCTTGAAGATAGATCTCAATCATAAAACCACGCTAGATCTAAAATTCTGAGTTACACCTTAACCTATGCTCAATCAAATGCTGCCATCTTTTTCATAATTTAATATTATGGCTCGTGAGGTTCATAACTCTATAGTTTGCATAATCTTGAATATATTCTTTATTCTAATAAATAAAACACCTAAACCCATTTGCCAACAAAAAAATTATTTCATTGTTCTTAGCAAACATTATTTTATTCTTCAAATCTCATTAACAAGTTCGCCAACCAAAAAGTACCGGCTTCCCTAAACCCTTCCACACTTCGATGGGGTATCAATCACAAACAATTTCTTTTACCATCTAAATTCTCTTCAGAGCCTCTCACTTTGGGAATCTAAATCCTTTTAGTATAGTTAACATGTTTTATCATCAATAGTTTGACAGACCCCACAATTTTCTATCAAATTACTGTCTAAATAAATCCGTCATCCTTCTTATCATCTCATCACTGAATTAAAGATTATTATCTCCTTAATGCACTTGACTTGGTTTTGAATCTCTAACTCTCATTTCCTTTAGCCAAAATATCTTGCGAATATTTATTCCCAGTTCTTAGTAAATAACTAATTTCATGTTCGGTGACGACAAGGAAAATTTGAGTAAGCTGATTGTAGTTTTTTTTTTCACCATGGAGCCAACAATCAGTCCAGCTTGACCAACAGACGTTAAGGACATCCCAATCGAAAGGTGATTATCAGCTGTTTTTCAAGTCAAGCCCCAGGCAGCTAATTTCGCCTTTTCACCACAAAAAAGCATCTTCTCCAACAATTTCAAAAAACAAACGCAACTTCTGATTATAAGCCACTTTTGACACTAACTTAACAAAGTTGTCTCTCCATTTCTTGAACTTATCACACACTAGCCCACAATATGATCAGTTCAATCTCAAAAGGATGGCATATCCTAGATTCTTACTGCACTATCCTCTTTTAACACTGAGAAAGAACGTGATATTCAGTTCTTCAATTAAATTTTGTGTATTTAGAAGAATGAAAGAGTTGAGAGAAGTCGAAAGTGTTCAGCCTAATAACACAGAACAAAATGGAATGTCCATCAAGTCTGTCCAGAAAAATACTGTCTCATAGATTTGTTACATGGCTCATTTAAGCTACTGAAAAACGTCAATATCAAATTCAACCAGAAGTCATCTATATCCAAATTAGGTTCCTCCTCGCCTAAGCAATACATCTTGACAAGTTTTTAAAGCTTAATACAAACAAGTCCTGAAAAAAAGATTTAATCAATATCGAATCTTAAGAAATAAATGAGAAATATAAGGATTTCCACAGAAGGCAGATAAACTAAATGATTCGTTAGTGTCAATTGTATAATTAGGTGCATATACTGAAAGAGCCTAATTTGGGGAAACAATTTTTTTCACTAAAGGAGCTTCTACAAGAACTTTCTCAAAACCATCAATTAGCAAATACTAAAATTCCCATAAATATGTAAGCCAGAATACTGGTAGTTGCTGACATACATGTTCACGTCCTTTGAGATATCAACATTAAGGCAACACTGCCAGACTCATATCATTAGAATTGATTAAGACTTGCATCATTACTTAACAGTTCAATTTCAACAAAGAAGAGAGACAACCCAGCCACAGCTAAGACGACATGGAAAAAACGAGTGCACAAATAGATAAAGCCTGAAGTCCATAGATGAAATATAAAAAGCAAAGCTGTTCATCTCACATCTTATATCAACTGCTGGCGAGAACAGCCATAAAACTCAAATCACATTAAAAAATTAAAATTCGAGCAAATTATACCACAGTGAGGTATCTGGTAATTACACTAAGATCCCACCCTTTGCAAAAACTACAGAGTGCTCTTAAAATTTCAGTAGGTGACATGGACCAAGATTAAAATTATACGAGAATCATAAATGTCGAGGCAGAAGTAAAAAAGAAAATTCCAAAGGTGTGAATGCCTCATAGAGGGAGCAAGGAAGAATCCCCGGTGTAAGATGAGAAATTTGAGGCATGTATTACCAAGCTTAGGGCAACTACTACCTTCGCTTAAAATATCATCGTGAAAATCACTCAGGGATCTAGGATTGCCCAAGAAATCTACATGAAGCATGATGCATATTGAACTTATTATGGACTATTGTATGAAAAGCCAGGCAAAAGAACAATTTGACTTCAAGAAATGAACAGAAAGACACTTATCATTCTTGGCAACTTACTTTCTTAAAACCTGCTATTAAATGAATTGAAACCCATCCCTCTACATCCATGTTCTGGCGCAAGAAGGTATCTTTAACTAAATTCTCATTACTGGAATAAGAAATGGGTAAAAGAAAACAAGATGTTAGTGTCTGCATGATGGTAGACAGTAATATAATTTTGATTTCCTCATAAGAGAATCTAACCACATAATTAAGTACCTAAAATAATAATCTATCTGATTCAGTATCTTGTTAGACAAGTGAGGATCTGACACAGGAAAAATCACAGGCGACATTGGAACCATAGGCATTCTGAGAGGATCTGGATGAGGCCCTGGAACATAATATACAGGAGAAGGCATTTCTGCAAGTATATCAGAACATCAGTACAAGGATAAAAATATGAAAACATGATCATAGAAGTAACAAATCTCACCAGTGTAAACCATCGGACTAGCAAAGGGTCGCACAGCCAAAGGAGGAGGGGTAATATAATGTGTACTAGGAACTGGACTGCGAATGAAAGGTCTAGAAGCAACTCTCTGCCGGGGCATATTGCCTTCTCTGCTGCCAAAACTTCGATGAGGAGTATCCCAATCCTGATTCCCACGTTCCCGATCACGCCTGCCACCACGGCCATGATGATGGGAGACATCCCCTCGGAGGTGTGGACCACCACTGCCTCTTCTAAATGAACTCCGCTGCTGTTGTAGCACGTTTCCACCATGTGATCCTCCACTGTGCCCACCCTCCCTATTCGTGTTATCCTTTGCAAAAGACTCCCCAGCAGAGCCACTTGACTTACCCAAATTATTAGAGACTAGTTCCACCACTGCACCTTCTGCTGGCAGTGACTGAGAAAAGTTGTCATTAGCTGATCCATCACTATTGCTCATACCCCCACCATCAATCTTCATAGACCTCTGCCTGGCAGGGGCGGCATAGTGGGGTACTGAAATAGGGTTGGTGTTACTACTGGTATCTTGTTTATGGGCTCCAGTGCCCTATCATACAGGCATGAGCATAAAAATAGAGAAGTCAAATTTTCCAACCTTGGTAGCAAATACTAAAAAACCAACTGTAATGGTCTTTCATATAAAACCACAGCATATAACGTACATGAACATTAATTATTATAATGCAGCATAAGACGTACAGATACGTCACAGTAAATTTGAGAGTTGTGTATAGCAGAAAATTAAGAACTTCACGTGTAACATTAAATCAATAAGCAAAAGAAATAAGAATGTAAAACATAATTGTGTCCATATAGAAGGACCTGTGACAAAGAGACTGGTCCATCAGACAGAGCTTTGAGAGAATCAGAAGAAGATGACTTCTTTGGGGATGCACGGGTGGATTCAGAGAGAGCAGGCCAAGACTCTGCCCCCATTACAGCGCTAATCTCTGCAGGAGCAACATTTGAAGGCTTGTTCCAAGCCGGTTTCTTAGTAGCATTGCTGCCGCTGCTTCCCCCACCATGCTCAGTATTCTCTACCGGAGTCTCAACCGCACAAGCAGCACCACCACTCTCCATCGAAGGACAGGTCATAGAACCAGCTACAGCTGCCAGCGTAGAAGCAGCTTCGAAAGGGGAAGAATCGGAAGAAGCTGGTGAAGAAGAGGAATTCACACTTGCCTCCGTAGCAACAACACCAGATGAGGAAGAAGAATGTGCAGAAAGCACGCCGTTTACAGCCGCTGCCGCAGCCGGGGAAGAAGAAGAGATGACATACTCCGAGTCACAGTCACGGACAATCTGAGTCCACGAAGTTGAGCCGCCATGCGCCGCCGAGGCCCACCTTGAATTGGGACTCCTAGGGGAGTGATGAGCCGAAGAAGAACTAGGGACTGGGTTAGTTGCTGTAGCCATCAAAAATAATAATTTTCTTTCGGGGATTTCTGTTTTCCAAAATAAGGGTTTCGTATTTTCCGTAAAATGATAAACAAAAAATTCTAAAAGATTGGAATTCAGGTTACCAAAAATACCTGCCTGATTTGAAATAACAATTATGATCAATTGATCGATCGATCAATTGGAAAACCCTAAAAAGAACAAAAAATAATAATCAAATTGATCAAAATTTTCTAGTATTAGACTGTTGGAAGAGAGATTTTCGATGGATCGCAGAAGATCCGATTCGGGTAGAGAGGATGAGATCTTCTTCACACAGAAAAAACACAAATAGAGAGAAAGAATCTTCTCTGTCCTCACACACTCTCTCTCTCTCCAAACAAATCTTTCCTTCTTCGTTTTGGCACGAGTCACACCCGCGTTTTTTTCTTCAGAAAACATGTTTAGGGCATGTTTGGTGTAAATTTTTTTGGAATAGATTATGTGAAGAAAAATAAAATTTTGGAGAAATATGTGATTAAAAGGTACAAAAAAGTTATTAGTTCACGTGTAAAATTATTTTATTGAAAATTTTGTTGAAAATGAGTTTCAAAGAACTATCAAACATGGACTTATCCCCTATTTGGTGGGGATTAAAATCAAATTTTTTGTAGATTTTGATAAAAATTGATGAAATGTGTAGTTTAAATGTTGTGGAAGTCACAAAAATGTCCCAAATTTATTCTATGTTCATTTTTCTATAATCTAGATCAGAATGCTTTTGTTAACAATTTCAAATTCCACAATAAAGACAATCTTTTTCATATACTTGAAAATTATATTGACAAATAGAAGTTTGACACATAACATATAATCCTATAGTACTTCTTTGAAAAAAAAATACCAATGTCAATTCATATATTAAATGATAATTTCTACCTAAAGTAAAGAAATAACCCACGACATGGAAATCGACCAGCCCGACCCATCATGAATCGGGTCTGGTTGACTTAATTTACACAAACTTGGTCTATGAAAATCGACCCGACCCGTATAATTGAAAAAAAAAATTTGAAATCTATGAAAACTCGCCCCATTCACTCAGCTTTCTCCAACCCTAAATTTCATCTCTACCGTATACGATCGCTGTTACTCCAACATATTGTGAAAAATGAGAGAAAAATGAGAAGAAATTTAGACAACCCTAACATCTGTGCGTCTTCTTCCTTCCAATCTCTCGCACTCTTGTCGCTCATAGTCGCACATGACTCTTCAAGCTTTCTATCTTCAGTGCGACCAATGTATTTTCTTTGTTTGATTCGAACCCAATTTCTAGGGTTTTTTCCTATTTTAACCTAGGATAATTTCTTTATTTTACAAGTTTATTAGACTTTATAATAAAAAAAATTTGTTAGATTAATTTGGGCTTGAAATTTTCCCTTTACTACTTTTTTTTCATCTTTTTATTGTCATTCCTCTTGAATTCAATGGGCAGTACTATAAATAAGATTTATTAATTTTGAGATTTTGAAAATACTAAAAAAAAACAATGGAAGAAGGAAGAAGAAGCATCATCACAAATTCTCGTGGGAAGGTCAAAGCTTTGTACCGACTCCGAAATAAGACGTGTACTAAAGAAGATTACAATCATATCCATAGACTCCAAAAGATCTTTTTATCCAATTAGGACATGGCACCGTTTCCCGGCCCCCAAAAACTAAATATGCTGACTATAACATAATTTTGAACTATCTAGAAAAATTGAAAACGTATGTACAAGTAAATACAGAATAATTCTGAAAGACTGCTGATTGTAGGATTTCAAGAAAATGGAAATTAAAGATATGCCTCTTATCTCATATATAAATGAATATATATAAATTGAGGCACCTTTAAAATACTAAAGAACGATTAGAAGAAGAAATTTTGTCAACTAAACCATGAATAAATAAGTTCTCATTCATAAAATCCTTCTATACTTTCCATGAAATCCTTCTATATTTGTTCAGCTTAAAGGGAAAAGGGAAAAACAATATTTGAAATTTTTTAGGAGAACACTGATCGCTGCTACTCCAACAGTCCAAAGACCAAATCCGATCATTCCGTCCTTCCATAGGACAACCACTACTCCGTCTCCAACACTTATAGTAAAATCTCTTCACTCAATTATTGGGTCTTCCTTTGGGGTATTTCAGAGTGGGTTTGCAGCTTAATCACTAAAATCATGAAAATAACAAGGTT
This sequence comes from Fraxinus anomala, assembly GCA_903798345.1. Lineage (NCBI taxonomy): Eukaryota > Viridiplantae > Streptophyta > Magnoliopsida > Lamiales > Oleaceae > Fraxinus > Fraxinus anomala. The sequence continues at coordinate 24,932 of CAIGRN010062435.1, forward strand.
AGTCGTTAATTCTTTTTTTTTTCTTGAAATTAATTTTTTCAATTTCTTGTAAGGTATTCATTCAATTAAGTTTTGAGTTTACTTGTTCATTGTTCTATCCTCCTATGCTTTTTTTAGTTGTAAAAGTTTTTGTATTGTGAGTTTAAGTTTCTCAATTGGGTTAATTTCTTCATATGCCTTTAAATCATTATAATTCGACATTATCTCACATAGCCTCCATTTAGAAGTGATATTTTCTACAGGCTTCTGTTTTTGGAGGATTATTGATTGTTGAAGTGTTTATTTCCATATTCCTCTAAGTCAGTTGATAAGTTTTTACAGTAGAAGAACCTTTTAACTCCCTCATCATGCTTTTACAAATTAGCAATTATTGAAATAAAAGAGGCATTCAACATCTATGAATTAAATTATGATGATTGTGCAGTACTTATAGCTTGTTAAAGTAATTGTGGAGGTTTTTTTTTTTTTTTTGGCATTCCTACATGACTTTTGATATAGACCATAATATTAATAGTTTGGTCATCAGACACTAGCTCCATTATATGTGGCCTAAGTGGCAATGCTTGTATAATTTTATGATCATCTATGCCCTGCAGCATTTGAAACGTCGGTTCAAGCTTTCGATATAATGTTTTGATCGAATTTACCATACAACCTTTTTCTTAAATGACTCGCTTCAGGTTGTAATCTTGATAGAAATTTGTAGTACTCCTTAATATGGAAATTAAATGACTCGCTTCTGAAATTCATTCATTTGGGTTTTTCAACGTGCTGAAATCATCATTTTGTATCGTAGATGTTGGGTTTCATTGTTATTCTTTACTTCTCCACCTTATCTGGTTTGTTGTTGGTAGGTAACGGGTTTATATCGTCGATGTTGGGTTTCATTGTTATTCTTTTCTTCTCCATCTTACATGCAAGCGACTTATATACATAACTTCACTTACACTTTCGGCATATATAATAATTGATTTTGATGACTTTTCCTCTCTTCACAGGTGCACTTGTGGACAACTCTACGCGCAACTACTTAAGAAGAATTGCAGCCATACTTTGCTGATTTAGTTCCATTGGAAGATGCTGCAAACCCCATTTTGGACAACCTCATTGTTCAATCAACTGAAAATACAAGATTGCCCACCAGAAGTTGAAGTAATGCGAAATGATGAGAACAACCATCGAGGCAAAAAATCTAGGAGAGGTAACACAAGTGGACTCCGTCCGAACTATTTCAATAATGATGAAGGTGGAGAAGAGAGGCATTGCGATCCAATTTAGGACTTGCCATCATTTTATAGCTTGGGGAATCGTCTACTAGCGAGCCGTGTGTCTTCGGATGAGATAAGAGCTCTGTTGACTGAGCAGAGGGAGGTGATTGAGATTAGGCAAATGAACGTGAGGTTCACTGGTATCAAAAGGAAATGGGGGATCGTGTGTGCAACATGAAGGGCCATGTGACCGATCAGATAAGTATGATGAAATGTAGGTTCGATGATGTAGTTACAGAAATTAGGGGACACAAGGTGATTGATGAGTATGGTAAATTTGGTTGTGATTTGGTCGATGGAGATATGCGTGAACGTGATGATTTTGATAAATTGTCCTTGCCCAAACTGCAGCTGATGGACTACATGTCGAGGCATCTGAAATAGATGTTTGCAACGTAGATGACTTGTCCATAAAGTCTTGAGATGTGGTTGGCACCACGCAGATCCTCCTACAGTCAATGCTCCACCGTCAGTGCTAACATGTGAACTCCTTATACACGATCTACTTGTAGAACGAGTAAGAAGGATACATAGTTTTGTACACCATCATTAGACAGATGTTTTGGTTGATGGTTTAGTTCTTAGTATGGATGTAGAATTGAAATGGAGACAACAGTATTTTGTTTCACTTCTTGCATGTTGTTCATATATTATATTGTGTACGGTTTACGAATTATCGTTCCTAATAGTTGAAATATCAATTGTCGAGAATAACATATATTTAATGTCGAGAACAACGTTTCAATTGTCGAGAAATTTAGAAATGTATAGAACCGACGAAAACAGAATGAAATCTCGTTCTAGATACATGAGCTATCAAGTGTTGTGATAAACATAATCCAAATGTTGATAAAAACTTTTGAAATATCGAGAACAACATGAGATGTCAAGGACTAAGTTGAGCCAATTAGACGTAGAAGTTCCTCAATAAGTTTTCAATAAAAGGTGTGTTATAAATTCATCATCATTAACAAAATATTCTCATAATGTGTGTAGTAATAAAGCATGCTTTATTCATCTATCTAGAGGTATTATGTTGACTTTAACCAAAACATGTTGGTAATAAATACAAATATACTATTCACATGACAAGCACAAGGTCTATGATATCAAATAAATGTCAATCAATCATAATTACATAGAGTAGGAGTTGGTGTGTAGTCTTGTAATGTAATTACACCATGCTTTATTCATCTATATAAGTATGCAAATGACTTCAAAAACAATGTTCAAACACAATTCCTCACAAGATATTTCTACTAGTAAAATCTTCTTCCTCCAACTATGTATTCCTCAAGCAAAATGGTGAGTCAATGTAATTTGATAGTGTACGAACTCCTCGATATGATTTATCTCTGGCATTGTTTCAAATTTAGTACGTGACTATGTAATGATCATGATATCGTAGTACTAAATTTATATTTTGTAATCTTCATTGAATGACTACTAACTGTTGAAATGAACTATGAGAATAACGTACAAATGTAAAATTATATCATTCATGAATGACGAATTTGATGTTAAGATGAATACAGAAAACATTCAAATGCCAGGGTTAGTTAATGATCTTGGATTCCTACACGTTTGCATGTAACCATTGCATCATCCATATTTTCGAGTGCTCATCGACCTTTCATGTCTTGACCATTTTCGTTGGGTAGGAGGTCGTCCTGTTAGTCTATGTATATTTAGGGATGAAATATGGATAGAACGAAATGCACGAGGAACAACCCAATCGAACTCCATTCCAGTTGGATGAATGACTTCATTGTATGTGGCTTGCAGTGGTGTAGTACGTAGAACATAATTCATAAAGTGATTTCTCCTTTGCGCAAGCTGCTCGGGATGCTTGTGCATACGGTATCTGCCACATCTGGAAGTCTCGATAGGAACATGTGTTGCCTATGAGGTCGACACTACACATGTTCGTGCCTACACTAACCTCTAACACAAGTTCATCCAAGTGACGTACTTGTACTATTGTACCAACGTCAAACGATTTTCTCAATGACCCTTCCATCTTCGGTGTCAAAGCACTCTGGCATTTGGTGGATGGGTTTTCCTCTCGAAAACCACCATTGCATCAAAGACCTAATGTTGTCTACCAACGAGGTTATTAGGAAACTTTGTTGTCACTTGAGGACTAAATTAAGGGATTCCGCATTATTGTTCGTCATAATGTTGTACCGGTTACCATCGAAATTTGCATGTGACCACGTTCCAAATAAGAAGCAACTGCTGGTCGGATGGTTCTAATCTGTCCCATCAGCGATTCGAATTCTGATATGCGGTATGTTAGTGTTGCATGCTTGAACAAGAACATAGCATTGCTATTACTATACATAACCATAAGATTTTTCTCAATATGCCACATGCGGCACCATGGTGAGAAAGCGGGTACAACTTAGATATTGCCTGCTTAATGCTCTTCTCCCGATCTGATACAAACACTGTCATCAACTACATTTTTCAACTTCGTGAAGAACCAATTACAGGATGCGTTTGTTTCTCCGTCGACAATTCCCCAAGTAATAGGATATATCTGCAAGTTGGCATCTTGTGCTGCAGCAGCTAATAGTGTTCCCTTATACTGGCCCTTCAAATGACTCCCGTCAACACAAATAATTTGTCTCATGTAATCTCAAAAGCCATGTATATTCGCCCCGAATGCTAAGAAGAAGTACAAGAACCTGTTATTGTTGTCGAGCTCAATATGTACAACAGTTACGTCGTTTTTCTCAGTTAATACATGGCAGTACGAATGCAATTTTTGAAAACCCTCTTCAGGTGAACCTAGGAGCCATTCAAGACCCTTCTCTTTACCTCTCTAGGCTTTGTTGTAGCTAATACGTACGTCGAAATCACGTTCGATATCCCCAATAATACTCGCGGGAACGTACGGTTGGTTTGCATCATCCAATCATCGCATTATGTGTTGCCAATTAGAGTACTGGTTGCATGCACGTGTGCATTCCTTCGAACGTCTAAAGAACATGTGTATTTAGGTATGTACCTTCGAACCTTAAATATATCTGAATTCTTTATCTTCGGAGCTCGTAATACCAATTGTAGTTGGTATCCACGTAACATACAGTGAGAGATCTGGTATTCGACTTTTTAACTTTGAAATGAAACTTCTCAGTCAAAACCTATAGTCGAAGACTTGTGTGTAGTTGTTTCTTACTGAAAAAGATTTGATTTTCCTCAATGTCCCGTTCATCTTCCGATTCATTTGCATCTCCAATGTATGGATTTCTTTCTACTAGGCTGACATTCGTATCTGAAATCATTCGTGGCTCTTCTAGTTCGAACACACCAACATCTTCATGCCCATACAATGCCTCATCTGTTGGTGATACAAGATCAACTCCGACACTCGTCTCTTGCTTTCTAACATCATATTGATCTACAATTACACACAGGACTACTTGCGTGTGAACAAAAATGTACCATTGAAAATACTCGTCATCAGCTACATCAGCATGAGGTACATTCATGTTCGGAACTTTAAATTTCAGGTTGATTCAAAATTTCATTCTATCAAGATAAAGCTTTTCGAATAATTTATTGACAAGCTCTTCATATCTAATGTCACTTCGAATAACAATTGATGTTATTCGGTTCACAAACCACTTCCACTAACATCTCCTATATTCGCATGTCATCAACGCAAATGAAATTTGCTAACACGAATACCTAAAACAAATATGCTATTCGTAAGAAATATGGTCAAAGGTAAAAATAAAATATTATGTAGCCTCGCTAAGTTTGAAACATAAATCTCGACATTTGAAACAACGTCAAGAATTATAGTTGAAGTATAGTTCTCGACATTTATAAAATGTCGAGAATGATATGTCAGCCAAACAATTCACCATTTGCATTTATCATCTTCTTTATCCTCAACAACCATTTTTGTAAGGAATTTATTCCACAATTAATGGCATTGTCAATACATGACAACTATTATAAATCCATCAATCAAAGTTATTTAATCAGGTTATGACACTATGTTTGAGAAAATCAAAACAATAAATATGAATTTGATTTAAAAATACTCCAATAATCTTACAACAAATATCTAATAATTGTTTTACAAATCTAATCGTCCATTTACATCATTATATCACAACAACTATTAAATACAATTTATCAATACAAAAAAGAGAAAGATTTAGAAAAAAATTTACCTTCTATAAGGAATTGTGGATGAGATTAAATTTCTCGATACAAAATTATATGATTTTCTTTGAAGTAGAAGTATGTAAATTTTTTTGTGAGTTAATGATTTTTCTATTTCATCAGCTTCATTTCTATAAAATAAAAATAATAATTTGGTTATTACCTAATAGATAATGAAATGACATTTACCTATTAGGCATTATCTTGTATTATTATAACTTCTCATGGAAGTTACTTATTCTCTAGAAATTAGTGACAAATAGAAAAGACAAAAAAAAACCTTCATTTTTCATTAAGGGTATAAAAGACAATTTGATATCAAATTTGGTCATTTTTGTAAGAGTTATCAAAATTAGATATTTTTCAATTTACAAGCTTATAATTGGCCATTTTTTAAAATTTCCCTAAAATTATTTGTTGAATTTGACTTAGATTAAATTCTAAATTTTAATCGGTATCAAATAGGAACTAAATATAAATTTAGTTCAAAATACTATTTTAAATTTGATTATAATTATGTGTGTTGGGGACTTAGTAAGGATGGCAACGGGTCAAGTCTGTCATTCTCGTCTTCACCCTATCGGGTGTTATTTTTACATTACCCCGCCTCCGTACCTAGTTAAAGCGAGATCGGGCGGGACATATCCCCAGCCTGATTTCTTGTTTTATTTTATTTTTTTATATCTTTAGTTAGTAAATTTTTTTTTTTTCAATTTGTTAAGAGAAATACATGTTTTCTTTAAAAATGATGATAAATATTTTCTTTTTATTTGTGTTTTGGAGCTATTGAAAGTAAGGTAAGGCTTATTTACCTAGCTTGAAGCTTCTGTTTGATTTTGCCAAAAACACATTTTTATATATTTTAATAAAAGATAATGAAATATGAGGTTGAAAATGTAGATAAATATTAATGTAATTAAAATTAGTTATTGACTTTAATTTAAATTTTTATCAATTTTTTTTTATATATAAATCAAATATAAGCTTAAATGCTCAAAAAAATAGAGTAATTTCACGAATAAAAGTTGTGTAAAATATTTCTTTATTTTTAAACTTGGCTAGATGGGCTCTCTCGCTTTTGTATTACAAGATTGCGCTTGTGGCACGGGTGACTTGACTTAAAAAATACGTTTAATAAGCCGTTGCAATAAGTGAAATAACTTATTCATTTTAAGTAAGAACTACCTCCAAAATATGGAGATTACTTATCTTTAATATGCATATTCAATTGATTAATGAACACATCGTATTTAGTTGAAAGCATCCGCAGATTCTCCTAGCCAAAAAAAAAATTAAAAGTAAAAGTAAAAGTAAGAGCAATCGATTTCAAGTGTCGTCTGTTTTCACCTATCCTGTTGGAAGAGCTACACTTAAAACCATGGAAGGACGAGTATCCATTCAATCAAATCTCATTTTAAAACTTTTCTCGTCCCTAGTTGGTTGCCTGCCATTCTTCTCTTCTAACAACGCTCCTACATAAGATAAACAATTATCATGCCTTAATCAACATAATTCTTGAGTTTACACAATTTTAAAATTTTACCACCGACCTCTGAACCGATGATCCGGTATCGTAAGTTTCAGATTTGTTACGATATTGTTAGAATTCTCAACTTTTTGGCTGGTGCTACTTCGATATTGGTCGGATATCTTCCTTACGGAATCTTGTTTGCAAAGATAAAAACATTGATATATTGGTGGAACGCCCGTAATTTTATCGGAATCTATTGCAGATGATTTTTTTTCTTTTCTGCGAGAAAGCTTGGTGAATATATATATATATATAAACATAATTAACGAAATATATAACTTTGTGTAAAAAATGAAAATGAAAAAAATTATGTAAAATATGCAACGAAAAGTCTGGATGAATGTCGAGAGAAAAAAAATTAAATTTTAGATGAAAATGAAATAATAATTGAACTTTTATAGAATAAAAAACAGTTTAAAAATTGGTATGTAAAATGTTATTAGTTATTTTTTATTACGAGTATCTTGGTCTATTTAACTATTTTTTATGTCAAATTTGTGAACTTTTAAGCAAAAGTTATTTTTGTTACTACACTATAAGATGTATTATGCGAAGCATAAATCTAGAAAATATAATATGTAAAGTGAATGTACCTTGTACAGATGATATATTTTGCAAAATTTCCTTAAAATTTTGAACTAACAAGAAGCTTACTGCCTATAGCTTCCACTTCTCTTGCTACCTTGGTACAATACTTCTCATATGTCGTGTTTATGGGCAGGGCAAAAAGCCCTCCTAACTGACAAATCGATCTGATACACCAAATCAACTTGGATCAATTTTCACAAGCTTCACGGTTTTGGTTGGTTACTGTGTAACCCAAACTGAATTTCGTCACGTTGCGAAATAAACATTCAACCCTATCCCATCCAACCTGAACTAACCTACAAATAATATTAATACTTCTATGACTTGCAAACTCGAGATTTGCACAACATCAAATATCGAGTTTGTACAACAAACTCGATATTTGATGCTGGGTAAATCTCGAGTTCGAAGTTACACAGTTTGAATTGGTTCAATACAACAAACTCGATATTTGATGCTGGGTAAATCTCGAGTTCGAAGTTACACAGTTTGAATTGGTTCAATTTCTACAACATGATTGGATTGGTTTGGACCTCAATTTACCCAAACTGACTGGAATTCAGTGCCGGGTAGTGCCCAAAATCGATCGGACCCGATCCACGTCCAACCCTACGGGAGAGTAGAAAACTGTCGATCTCAAACCCCAAACACTCCAAAAACTTTTATACTAAAAAAGTTAAAGAAAATGCAAGATTTCACTTAAAAATGAGTAATACAAAAGAAGACTCATTTTCATAGATGCTAAAAATTAGTGTCTTTCAATTCCCACTTAAGACAAACTTTGGTGACGCAATTAAAAGTTAAAAGTGAAGCATAAGTTCAGAGACTTGCAAATATTTTGCAGAATTTCTATATATATTTGCAAAAATACAGTTTATATAAAGAAATACATCATGTTCAACTAATCCATGTAACTACAATCTTACAACTCCACTACATTAACAAGGCACTCATGCCGAGTAGGTCTACAACAAAAGGTCTCAAACAAGTTGCATAAAGGATATCGAATGCTTTGTTCACCAATTTGCGAGGCTCAAACGGGAGAAGCAGATGTACTGAATTCAAATTTATCAGACGGTGACTCTATTCGCGTGAATGGCGAAAAGACCTCCATCTGATGCACGAACTGCACATCACGAACCAATGGATTATCTGTCCTACCTGGTGGAGATCCCGAGTAACACGAGGGCGAGCACCCGGTGCACGTACATCCTCGTCCATGTGTTGTCTATATCACGAACATTAACATAAAAAATCAATATACATGTTAAAAACGAGCATCACATATATCGATTCCAGGGTTGGTACTCGGGCTCCTCAAACCATGTCTAAGGAACGCAAGCATCAACGATCAAGCTCGATATTCAAAATCGACATGGAAATGGAAAGAACCTTTTCAGCAAGTACGTATAGAACTCCACTTCTTGCATCAGAATTCGACTTACTGATCATTACATTGCATGAACAAATAAGATTAAAGAAAAACACTTATAATTACCACGAAATTAAGTTTGATTAACTCATTAATTAACCTGTTCTTGCTGCATTTGAGAGGATTAAGATATTCAGGCAAGGCCGACCCGAGCCGACGAGGTTTAGGACAAAGAGGGGTGGAATCACTGCCTTTAAAACCTAGTTTGGTCGTCTCTGCATTTGTTTCAATAAGGTTGTTTTTAACTGCAAAATGATGCATCTGGCTGGGGGAAAAAGTCACGAATGTGAAGAATAATAATTTGTAATTGTTTTTTTGTAAAATTACTTATAATTTATTTATAAGTGATTGAAATGGTAATGCTTTTTTGTAATGCATTTGCATGGCTGAGATTAGTCGTATGATTTCCTAACTTTCCTCTAATTCTTATCTTGCCTATTTTTCATTTGGTCCAAGTAATTAGGTTTTAGTTTTACCATTGTCAGTTTTATTTTTATTTTTACATTTTTTATATGTATTGAACATTTTTGCTGTTAAAATATTAGATACATCTTGGCTAAAATTCAGTTCATATAAATGTTACTAGGATCATGGTATAGTTATTTGATAACTCAAAAAAACTATAAAGTTGTTTTCTTTTTAAGTTTTTGTATACAATTAATCAAATATTAAACACTTAATATATATTTCTATAGTTAGATTGCATGTACTTGCAATTAATGAGCAAAAAATAATAAGAAATAGTTTATTACTTTTTCTTTGTTCTTGTAAATTCCATTAAAGTATATTTCCATTTTATCCGATATGCGTTTTTCTCGCTCCTTCTTTTAACCACATATTCTTCAATAAAATATTATTACATGTAAACCAAAAATATTTCCTTCTTTTTTATCCAGTTTTTTCAAAAAAAAAAAAAAAAAAAAAAAAAAAAAAAAAAACTTTTTAAAAATTTTAAAAAAAAAAAAATGTTTAGAAATAA
>CAIGRN010062446.1:0-16857 GCA_903798345.1 Fraxinus anomala
AAATTAAAGACAAATTGTAAATCAAGTAAGGGTATATTGACCTATAGCTAGATATGTAAGGGTGAAATAGGTATTCAAAAGTTTCTTCTCAATCCTTCATTTTCATATATTGTAGATAACTTTAAAGATCAATTTTAATGTTAAAACAAATAGAAGCTTAATTTATCAAACTACTTAATTTGTCTAATAAAGTAGCATAGTAAATTGTAATGAGGAAATTACAGCCTGACAGGATTTTAAAATTTCATTTTCATAAATCAAGAATCAAGTTTCATAATACAGAAATCGGGTTTTAATTAATAATTAATATGACTTAAATATTAATAATTTTTAATCACCACGTTAAATATTAATCTATCCACCGAAACCCTAATTTCCTCTCTCCCTCCCGCATATACATCTCTCTCCCCTCTTTCTCTCTCCTCTCTCTACGGCATCGACACGACTGCAACATAACACCATAGTGACATAAGTGGCGACAGTGGCGTCGACGCCATCCCGTGTAAGAAGGTTTGAAACGATGGGTGGTTTTCATACTGCTATGGTGATAGTGGATCGACGGCAGCAAAGGTGGTGATATTAGCGCGATGCAGTGGTGGTGAAGGTGTGTGGTTGCGGAGGTGGGAACGGAGAGTTTTATGGGTGCAACAATAGTTCGCGATTGTGGTAGTGTGTGGATGTGTTGATGTGAGTGTGGTTGCGGTGCTGTGGGTGCGATGGTGGTGGGGTTTGTGCGTGCGGCGATGTTGGTCGTTATTGGCGATGGTGGTTATTTTTGTGCTATAGTCGGGATTTGCTGCACGTCATGGTCAAGATCTGCACCGTCGCGATCTGGTGTGGGATTTCTGGGTTGTGTTTTCAGTTGGTGGATGGGGGCTGTGGTGGTGGTGGTGTTTGGGTAGCGACGATTATGTTGGATCTGGCTGTAGTTTTGTTGGTGGTGGCGACGGTGAATCTTCTTGTTGGCGGTGGTGGTTTGGAAGTTGAAAGTGGTAGTTTGTTGGAGGTGGTGACAGTGATGATGGGAGGTTGTGGTGTTGGTTTGTTTGAGATGGTAATATTGCTATTGGGCGTCGACGACGGTGGTGCTGCTGCTGGAGGTAGTGACGAGGTGATTGTCGCAAACGTTAGTGGTGGTCACAGATTATTTGGTTGATTGTGACCATCAAATTGGTTAACATATGATCAATAAATAATATGTGACCAATAAAAAAAATAAAAATCTTCTCGAGCTCGTTCTCTGATGCATATGTGTGTGGAAAAATGGGTAATGGGTTTAAATTAGTAAAAGTAATTAGGCTTTCGCAAAGGAAGTCCCTTAATTTCCAATGGTAATATAAGTAAGTCCTCAACTATAAATCTCATTCATCTTGAACTCTCATATATTATCCATTGCAAAGTAAACCCCAAGAAAATAATTTACTTCAATTAAGTACCTTGACTTTGACAATTCAATCCTTAACTTTGACTAAATATGTTTTGTGACCAAAAAAATAATGTGACCTAAAGTTTTGTTAATTTGTGATCGTAATTTGATAATTTGTGACTATAATAAGTTGTGACTTATAATATTTATGAAATGTGTTCGATAAATAAATTGTGACTTTTAAATTTTATTTTTTGATCGATGAACAAACTGTGACCTATAAAAATTTTGAATTATAATCGTAAAATAATGTGACATAATAAATTCTGATTTGTGATCGGAAAATAATGTGACTAATTAAATGGTTAATTTGTAACCAAATTGTATAGATCTGCGACTTTAATATATTTAATTAATTAAATATATAATTAATTAATTAAATCATAAATAAATTTAATAAAAATCTGATTTTTGAAATTTAAAACCTCTATGGTAATACTTAATTGCTTATGAAATTTGGGTGATACTTAATCCCTTGCTCATGAAATTTTCCTCTCAACTTCTAGTGAGAGAAATTCCATTGGAGTGCCTCGGTTTCTACTGGCTTCTTTTTCTTAGCTCATTTTCATTTCTTTTCTTGCTTAGATTTCACTGCTCTTTTCGTGATTTCTGGTCTTTTAGGTGCTGTGTTTTTAAGGGTTGCAGTTTGTTGGTTTATATTCACGTTTCTTCTAGTTAACGTGGGTTTCAGTCCGACAAGTTGTTCTCTGTGGTTCGTGGGTTGCTGGGTTTCGTCAGCTCTGACTATTGCTCCAATCAGCTCGTCGGTCTCTGCTTGGTTGAGTACTGTTTGACTAATACAACGGTCTGCTTCGACACGTCTGGGCTTGGTGCTCCGCCACCGTCGGTCTCGACCTAGGTGTGCCGACAGTATTTGTTTGTGGATTTACAGTCACAAACGAGGCGATTTCTTCACTTGCGATAGTCACCAGGCTGGTTTTCACTGGTGTAGCTGTTGTGCAACGAGTGTTCTCTGCGTTATCTATTGCATGTGCCTTCCCTGCACTTCATACGTTTCTTTTTCCTGGGTTCCTTCATTGCACCTGCCTGGCTTTACTGTGTGTTCTTGGTGTTCTTGGTGAATTTCAAATTCATATGTTATGTGTGGTTTTGGTCTTCTCACGATCTTTTCCAGCCACATTTGCAGCCTATTTTCAGCTCTCCTCTGGGGTCAACTCTGCAAATTAAGGTTTTCTTTCTATTCTTTGTGCCTTGGCCAGTGGACTGCAGGATTTTGTCCCCCTTCACGAGATACGGGTTTCCTGGGATTTTCACGTGTATTTTTTTTTGATTCTGGTGTGTGGGCTGACCCGGTTGAGTTTCTGGGCTGTCTTTGAGGCCTTGGGCTGTTGGTTTTTTTCTCTCATCCTTTGGGCTTTTGCTGGGCTGTTGTGGTTTAATTGGTTTCTTATGGGCAAGTTTAAGAACAGGGCAGCCCATTCTAGTGGGATCCCTCCCCCACTTAAACGAATTGCTCCGGTGACTATTGCGAGGAAGGAGGAAATTCTTAATCCCCCTGCTCTCCAGGTTAGTGACACTGCCAATGCTTGCTCTTTAAATTCGGGTGGTTTAAAGAAGGGTACTTTAGAAGTTAATTTGGAATCACCAAGCGCATCTATTACGCTTGGAGATGAGGATACTGACTCGGAATCATCTTCTAAATCTTCTCATGCTGAAGAATATGAAAATGATGAAATTGATGCTGGGAAAAAAGATAAAGCCCCTTGGGTGAACCTCTTTAAGGGTAATAGAAGCCCTGGCGAAGGGATTAAATTGGAAGTTGTTAATATCACGACGGATGTGGTCGAACTCAATGAAAATGACGCGATCAATATTGAAGATAAATGGGGTTTTGGAGTGATTGGTTATTTTGCAGGACGGTTCCCTGGGAAAAATGCACTATTTCAAATGTGTTCCTCGTGGAAGGTTAAATATGAGTACTGTGTGCATGAAAGTGGATGGTTAGTTTTTAAATTCCAATCGGAAACGGATAGAGTACAAGTTCTGAGTAATGGACCTTATTTCGTTTTTGGTCGACCTTTGATTCTAAAACAACTTCCTCGGTTTTTTGAATTTGATGAAAAGGGGATTAGTTCTATCCCAGTTTGGATTAACCTGCCGGGACTGCCTGTGGAATTTTGGGGGGCTGCGGCATTGGGGAAAATTGTTTCCAAAGTGGGAAAACCTATCACGACTGATAAGTTAACATCCACCATGGAAAGAATATCGTATGCGAGAGTCCTTGTGGAAGTAGATGCATCCATTGAGCTTGTTAGGAGTGTGAAGATCAAGCTCCCGAATAACATCGTTAGAGAGCAAAAAATCATTTATGAGCACATACCAAAATTCTGTGGCTGTTGCAAAGTGTTTGGACATTTTAAACATGAATGTAGCTATAATAGAAGAGCTGCGAGACAGGTTCAAAGACCTCCCACAAATGAAGGTAAACATAGTGAACCAGCTGAAAATAGTAAGGCGGCTGAAACCGCAAATGACCCTTGTCCGGATAATGAACAGGGGTTCACGGTAGTCAAAAACAGGAGAAGGAAAAACCAACAGGTTAACAAACTTGTTGAAGCCACAACCCCAGCTATGTGCACGAAACGGGTAACTTCAAATGAGAATCTGCCATCAACTTCTAAAGTTCACAATTCTGGGTCTGAACAGGTTCAGGAGACACGAAATGTTCAGCCAAAGGGAGTCAGTAATATGTATAAAAGCAGTGACAACTCTTGTGACAAACTGATTGAAGTGGAGACGGCGGGGGATCAACTAAATCTGTCTGATCTGAATTGTGATGGACAGAAACAAAATATCCCGGATACACTGTTGGAATCTGGACAGCAAAACCTCAAGTCCAAGGCAAATGAAAAAATGAAAGCTAAATGGGGCGAACAGGGCACAAAATCGACTAAGAAGGTTAGCAAGAGGGGCAACGCTCTTGTTCTTTCGTCATGAAGATTGCTTCGTGGAACATAAGAGGTTTTAACCAACCCCTGAAACAAAATGGTATTCGGGAGTTTATCAAAAAACATGATGTTGACATTATGGGTATCTTGGAAACTAAACTTGGAGAGACGAAGCTGAAACGTATTATGCGGAATAAATTTCGTGGTATGATGCAAATTAATAATTTCAGCACTCATGATGCTGGAAGAATTCTGATCATATGGAACCTCATGAAAATCTCGTTGGAAATGACGGAATGCACATCACAAGCCATTCATTGTGTGGCTACTTGTAAGGTAACTTCGTTTACCTTTAACATTAGCTTTGTCTATGCATTTCACACAATTGTTACAAGAAGGCCACTTTGGGAAAACTTATTGAATCTGAATATTTCACTACCATGGATTTTATTGGGGGATTTCAATAATGTTCTCAAATTTGATGAAAGATCAAACGGCACAGAGGTTTCACCGTATGAATTGAGGGACTTTACAAATTGTTGCACGATAAGGGGACTTACGGACCTTAGATCCACGGGGTGTTTCTTCACATGGACTAATAACAATACATGGAGTAAGCTAGACAGAGCAATGATTAATAAGGCTTGGATACTTATGGGCAGATTGGCTAGTGCGGATTTCTTACCTTCGGGTTGTCTTTCCGACCATTCCCCATGTATTGTTTCTATGCTGGACGGACAGGGAAACTGCAGGAGACCCTTTAAATTTTTTAACATGTGGACTGGCCACCAGGACTTCTTGGATATCACCCGTAATGGCTGGAGACACAGGGTGACTGGTACAAAGCAGTTTGTGGTTTGTAAACGGTTACAAAACTTGAAAGGGGAATTGAAGAGATTGAACTCCAAACACTTCGGCCACATTTCGATTAGGGCGGAAAATGCTAAGATTGAGCTGGAGAATACTCTCAGGTTGCTTCATGATCACCCCACTGATCAACACCTCCAAATCATGGTTGCAGAACAAAGGAAAATAGTTGTTGGGCTATGTGAAGCTGAACGGAATTTTTATTTCCAGCAGGCTAAAAGTAACTACCTTGTTAACAGCGATAGATGCACAAAGTTCTTCCATGGCATTGTTAAAAGCAACACCAAGAGGAATTTTATAGCAAAAGTGTGCAAGGGGGATGGTAGCTACACTACATCGCAAGACGAGGTTGCTGATGAATTTTTGAAATTCTACAGGGCGTTACTTGGTGAAAGCTGCCAGAATGAACCTGTTCAGCAGAATTATCTTAATGAGGGGCCGGTACTCAACGTGGAACAAGGTGAAACACTTATTCGGAATATTTCTTATCAAGAAGTGAAAAACGCTCTGTTTGACATTGGTGATGATAAATCGCCCGGCCCAGACGGATTCACATCGTGCTTCTTCAAGAAAGCATGGGACATTGTTGGGGAGGATTTTACGGCTGCCATCTTGGAATTTTTTGAGTCGGGGTCATTACTCAAACAGATAAACCACACGATCATAGCTCTAGTGCCGAAATCCAGCCACACTTCCAACGTAGAGGACTATAGACCAATTTCATGTTGTAATGTTTTTTACAAAGTGATAACTAAGATCATTGCTTCCAGACTGAGGCCTATCCTGGGGTGCATTGTTGATAATGCTCAATTCGCTTTCGTGGAAGGTCGGAGTATGATGGAGAACATACACCTTGCCCAAGAGCTCATGAGACATTATAATCGAAAACGGGTTGCCCCTAGATGCTTGATTAAAGTGGATTTACGGAAGGCGTATGATTCGGTCGATTGGGACTTTTTAAAGCAAATGCTCATGGGGCTACGGTTTTCGCCTAAATTCATTGATTGGATTATGGCTTGTGTCTCCACTACCACCTTCTCTATTGCCTTGAATGGAGGAATACACGGGTTTTTCAAAGGAGCGAAGGGACTTAGACAAGGTGACCCTCTATCACCTTTCTTATTTGTATTATGTATTAAGTACCTGTCTAGAATACTCAAAGCTGCCACAAAGGAGAGTAATTTCAATTTTCACCCTAAATGTGGTCCGCTTAAGATTGTTCACTTGGCTTTTGCGGATGATCTTATGCTTTTCGCTAGAGGAGATCCTATGTCTGTGGAAATTTTGATGGAGTGCCTCAATAAATTTGGAAACGCTTCGGGTTTAAGAAGAAATAACATGAAGTCCAGCCTGTTTACGGCTGGTGTGCATGGCCTAGACCTCGAATTAATTCAAAATCTTACGGATATACCTTCGGGAACGATGCCTTTCCGCTACTTGGGGATCCCCCTGGCAGCACAAAAACTAAAGGTCAGTTGCTATGAACCCTTTCTCGATAAGATCACTGCCTACATTAACGCTTGGACGAGATCAGCCATATCTTATGCAGGCAGGTTGGAACTAATCCGAGCAGTGCTCCAAGGAGTGGAGTGTTTTTGGCTATCTTTATTACCAATTCCAGCCACTATTTTATCCAGAATTATTAGTCTTTGCCGGAACTTCCTTTGGGGGTCTAAAAAGCCGCTGGTTGCGTGGAAGGAGCTGTGCTTACCGAGAGTTGAAGGTGGATTGGGGTTCCGAGACTTAAAGTGCTGGAATGCGGCCTTGTTGGCTAAATCGTTGTAGAATGTCCACAATAAAAAGGATACCTTGTGGATTCGTTGGATACATCAAGTCTACCTGAAAGGGGTTAGTATTTGGGAGATTGCACCACGTAGAGACCACTCCCCCTTGTTTAAAAAACTGCTGGAAATTAGAGATGGGTTCCTTCAGAGTTCTGGCCAGCACACGCTTCAGGAAACTGGGCAGATTTTTGGCCAGCTTATGGGCACAAACGAGGGAGATTTCAGTGTCACTAAGGCTTACGAATTTTTCAGACCTAAAGGTACTGTCCGTTGCTGGACCAAGGAGGTCTGGAAGCATTTTATTACCCCGAAGCACTCTTTCATATTGTGGTTGGCAGCCCAATCCAGATTGCTCACTAAAGAAAAGCTACATTACTTGGATATTAATGGGAACTGCAGTTTTTGTAATGCTCAGGAAGAGACGTGTAGCCACTTATTTTTTAAATGCCCGTTCTCGGTAAGTATTTGGGACAAGATCAGATTATGGCTAGGCATCACGAGGGCCATGACTACCATTGCTAGCTCATTAAAATGGCTGAAAAAGGAGTCGAGAGGCACATCATGGAGAAGTAAAGCAAACAAAATTGCACTTGCGGGTACCATCTACTACATTTGGATGGCAAGGAATAGATTGGTGTTTGAAAATCTTATTCCAAATGTTGATAGCATTGTTCGACGAATCAAAACACACGTATACAAAGTTATGTTTTCTTTGTATCCGAATGTTTTGACTTGTTATGAGACTTTGGCGATAGCTAATTAGACATTGTCGTCTGTACATCTTTTTTTGGTCACCCGGGTTTCCCGGTGTTTTGTTGTGTTACTCATCTTTGTCCTGCCCGGGTATGCCCGGAGTATTTGTACTACCTAGTCATAGGTGTTTGCCCGGGATTGCCCGGAGTTTTGTATTATAAGCCATTCTGATTCGCCCGGGTATGCCCGGAGTATTTGTATATGGATTTGATCAATATAATTAATTAATTTACCGATAAAAAAAAAGACAGAGATAAGTTTTAAAAAAATGATATCATGGAGTTAATCTCGAGGTGGTTGTCACTTGTGAGAGCTAGATTGTAGATGTTCTTGTATGACAATATCATTAATATGACTAGTGTAGTAAAATTCTTATCTAGACTCGATTGTCTTGTCTATGGATGAGGGATGTCAAGCACCTCGAGATGCATATCTCCGTGGAATTATTTAGAGACCTTGGCTCTCAATTTCAGAATTCAAGTGCTTATCCAACCATCCCTAAGCAGGAGCCAATTTGGTGGAGTCTTGAGGACATGATCGTACTTGAGATTTTCGGGCCTAAGACGAACTTTAGAAATTGAACTCCCAAATTGTAATATGCAATAATTTTTTTTAAAAAAAATTCATAAGAGTTTTCCGGAACTAAATCTATTACCTCAAAACTAAACGGTAAAACAAAAAATAGAAAGTTATATCTAAAATTAAATGATAGGTCAAAAATGTTCCATATGATCACTTAAATACTCCTCCCCAGTCTTGCAACTTATATTATAACCAACACTAAGAACACCACCTTTTTAGAGATGATAGCTCTCATGCTCAGAGACGAAGTCATATATTTTAATTTGTGCATCACCGGTAGCACCAATTACAATTAGTAAAGAGAGAGCTCTTTAAAAAAATGTTAAATAAACATAAAAGTATATTGTCAATAGATTTGATTTAATACAAAGTTACTCATTTCGTCTCATTTATATAGTCTGGTTTTATATTTCACATGGATTGAAAAATATTAGTTAGCCCCTGTTTGGTTTGGATTAAAATTCAATTAAAATCTTACGTCAAAATTAATAATTTATATTAATTACACATTTCATAGATCCACAATTTTTCAACCACACATTTCATCAACTTTTGTCAAAATCTATTAAAAATCTTGTTGACATCAAAAATTGTATGAACAAGATTCAAGCCAACTTAGGATGTAAATAAGAGTTTTATTGATAACGAATTGTAAATTATAATTATAATATAATTTGCAAGTGTTTATTCTTTTTCCTCAATGAGATATTTGAAATATCAAGTGTTTTGAACGTTTTTCTCATTTTCTCTCTGAAACTCTCATCCTCCCTTTTATAGGGAAGGATTAACATGCATTCACCATTTTCTTGTCTTATTAGCTATAGTACCGAGTTGAGAAAGTGCATCATTGGCATGTTTGGATTGGTTACTGAGCTCAGCTCTGTCAAGTCATTATGAGTTAACCTTACATGTGGTCTCCAATAATTAATGAATTACTTAGGGAAGGAAGCTATGGTATTTGATTGGTGAAATTGGTGGGCACTGATATAAGACCTTCCAAATGTTACTTGTTGATTGACTATTTGTATAATGTGTAAGGAATCTTCAATCATTATATTTCCTCAATAACGACGATCATTAGTACGAGCTGACATCAAATTAGCATGAGCTTAATGCATATAACAAATTGTATTTAATGACCTCGGAGGTCGGATGTCAACAAATATAATTTCAATTTCTACCAAATAGGGACTTAATGTTATTGAAAAAGTAATTTTTACCAAAAAAATTTCTAGTTCACCATTATTTAATTATCAACAATTAGTAGTAAATTAGCTATAGTTAGGAAAATTAAATAAGGGTATATTAGTAAACGAACAAAACAAAACATTTTCAATAAAAAAAAAAACATGACTATATGACTAAAATAAGAAAATAAGAAAAGGCGACTTATATAAATGGGATGGAGAGAGTATTTATCTGTACACCATTAAAACTAACCTTCTCATTTCTAAGGGTGATTCTCTCAGTTAAATTTTGCGGATGCTGGAACCAAATTTTATTAGAAATGATACAAAGTTGGGCTTTGCTCTCGAATGTGTTAGAAATCGTTTAAAATTGAAGTCTTTCCCCATTTCATTTGCAGTGGGAAGCCCAAACTAATATTCTTATGATGCTTATTTCCTGAACCAGAAATTGTAATTGGTGGCTTAAGTGGCAAATAACGGGTGGTGGTGGGGAGATGTGGTAGGTGGGAGAGAAATGATTTTTTTTTTTTTTTAATTATTTATTTAAGATTCATTTATACTTCTGAAAAATTTAGGACTACAGTTAAAATTAGTTCTTTGTTTTTTTCTTGTTTTCTTTTCGTTTTATTTAAATATGATATATTCATCATTTTCACAAGAATTTGTTGAGAAAATGAAAGAAAATAGGATCTCCTGTACCTCAAATGTCACATAGGAATGTTTTTTGCCAAAATGAAAGAATCGAGGAGTTTTCCAAAATAGAGCCAAATGTCAGAAAATTTTAAAAAACCGAAAAAAAAAATTATGAAAATAAGGAGAAATCAAAGTTATCAATGTCATAAATACAAAAATAAAGTAAACGGAATGTAAAAAACCCATTCTTGAGTTATAAATAAAGAAAAATTATATTATATTCAAGAAAAAAAATAATAAACTCACCATCTTTCTTCAAAAATTTTACACAATATTTTTTGCAAATGACCCTGCACTTAACTATATTTTTTATGAGATTTGTTATAAAAAGCGATTGAGTAATTCTTTTTCTAGACTTTGGAATTGAAAATGAAGGAAACATTTGGGTCTAAAATGATAAGTGTTAATATTGTGTTTTAGTTAAAAATGAACGAAATCTGTATGCAAAGCTTTCGATATTTGAGGGATAGTCCCCACATTCGTATAGTTCAAGTGAGAGATTGAAAGCTCATTTCTTAGATAGATGCTTGATTTCAGTCAACAGTGTGTTAGTGAAAATTTGTCTTTAGTATGTTTCAGTGATTTTTCGGATACATTTGAAGAGACTTGAGAGAGTTATTTGTCGAAGTTTTTGACATTTTAAAACAATAAAGTTGTACATAGATCATGTAAGAGACTTTGACATTGTTTTGGTTATAATTGTGACACTTTGGTTAGGTTAGGCTCAGTTGACTTTGTCAACTCCTTATCCGTGTTCTTGAAAAAGTGATGACATTAGAGACAATGTGAGATGAAATGGAGTGCATTTTTCAATTTTTATCGATATCCTCATTTGCATTTTCAATAACATTTTTGAAATACAAAATTTAATCCTCTATTTTTGAGAAATATGAGATATATATCGGAAAAAAAAAGTTTATAATTGGAAAAATATACTAATTTCTTTATTTTACTTGTAATTTAGGTCTTGCGAGGTGCTAATGCAAAGAATTGAATTAAACAAGCATTCATGTAATCGTATATTGAAAATAACAAAACTGAAGATGAAAGATTACCCATGAAATGTTTATTTGATGTTCAATCCAATCTATTGAGGTGCACTGAGGTTGATATTTTAATATTGAACTTCAAATCTTAATATAGTATCAGACTAAGTAAATGTCGAGAGAGTTTAAGTCATGATGTCACTCATTTAAATAAAATTATGCACATGTTAAGTTTGGTGGGAATAAATAAATAAATATCGTGTGAGAGTACATGTTGAAAATTATTTAAGGAGTCGTTTGATAAATATTTTAATAAAAATTGATAAAATGTGTAATTAAAAAGCCTATAAAAATTGTGACTTTTACAAAATATATAGTTAAAATTAATTATTAATTTTGATCTCAACTTTTTAAACATTTTCAAACAAGCAATAAATGATGTAAAAGTGATTTTATCTAAAATCTTAACACGATCTTGTTAAAATCATGCTAATTTTGAATAGGATGTCCAAAACTGAAATGCTGGAATATACATAGATCAAATGTACATGATATGAAATACCAAAAAAAATGATGAATCAAGAAAAAGTTAAAAAAATAAAAAAATTCACCAACTAAATTAGAATAAGACCCACTTGTATTTAATAATCAAGCAAATCATTAACTTCAAAATGAACTTTCATGGGATGGTAATCAACTTTGAGTTTTTTAACTCTATTATTGTTATGTTTGTACCATGTCCTAATTATTAATTAATTTCATGGAGATGAAAGCAACAAACTCTTTACAAAGCCCAACTCTCAACTTAAAATTAACTAATTATATACTTATAACGAGTACTTAAAAGTTGCTTATTCTTTCTAAGCACAACTCCGACAAACAGAAGTGCGAACTATAATCATTTAAACAATGGTACTTAATATTACTCATTTATGTGGGGACAATCATCAAATAAGATACTGTGGACCGTAATGTTAATGTTAGCCATGGAACTAAATGGAGTGAATTATTCTGCAACAAAATTGACGATAAGCGATTTATTTACAATGTATTGAAGTTGAGTGACTTAAAAATGAAATTTTGGTGAAATTTGAGTGACCAAAAGTGTAATCAACCCGAAAATCAATTCTTTTTTTTTTTTTTTTTAAGAGAGAATATAGGTTAAAAATAGGGAACATAATAAATTTTATTTTGTACGAAAGTTCTTAAAATTCAATAACATCAAAGATGTACTACTACATACGTTAACACAAGACCATTGCCGAAGGTCCACAAAATAGCAAACGTGGTAATAACTTGATTGATAGAATTTCACAACTAATTGATTCGATGAAGATGCTTGTACATTGTACCATAACAATGCAAAGATGACATATTCAAAGCTTAGCTTCACCTACTTAAGTTGCTCATTTAGAGAGTCAATTAATTTTTTGGTTAACGTCAAGACTCGTACTATTTGTCTTTCATGAACTTTCGGTGAATGACTTTGAATTACATATAACAATGAATATATATTTCATAATTCTCTCGAACAATTAGGTATAATCTAGCAAACATAACATGCAATGAAATAACACCAAAACATGAAAATCCCAAACCCACTTTTATAACTAATTTACATATTGCTACGACCTACCAAATGTTGTTATTAATCAACTATATTAATACCAGCAAAGTAACATCTTATAGAAATGATAGAATATGTGGTTGATTATTGAAGCATTATCAAATGTATGAATCACTAACAATAATTATACTAATACTAAGGGTAATTATATTCACACTCGGCACTACCATTTTTATTTCTTACACCATATTTTAATTGCACCTAAAATTCTTAATCTTTGCTCATTATAACACTTACATCTCTAACGATTTTTCATGTCATTTTTATCATTGAACTTTTCATTAGTTAATACGTTTTTTATTTGATAGCAATTTTATGTCTAAAAGTTCATTGAAGTTGCGTAAAATAACTTATTTTTTTCATCATATTTTAAAAAATAAATAAATAAAAAGTGCGAATAAATATTTTTCTCTCATTTCAAAACATGAAAATAAGATATTTGTATATAAATTATCATCAAGAATGAGACATACTAATTAATATAATGTTGAAGATAAAAATCTGACGGAAAAAATGTTAAGAAAATAATTGTTACAATGAGTAAAAATTAAAGACCTTAACTACAACTAAAATGTGGTGTATCAATAAAAAAATTTGGTGGCAATATAACCGCCCTAATACTAATTAGATTATCCAATATTTTCTGTATTGACTTATTATTTCATACATTTATATATAAAATGAAATAACAAAAATGATTCATTTAACTACTTCTGGAATTTGTTAAGAAAAAGGAACTTACCTTCTTGTTATTATTTTTTCCTTGGGGTGGGTGGAGAATGCTGTTGAAAATATACATGAAAATACGAAATTCGGCCCAAACTACACCCAGAGGGGAGGGGGTGAATAGGTGATTGCGCGGAATTAAAAAATCTTAACAATTAAATAGCAACATGTTACTATTAATTATTTATAGATGATTAATTATGCAATTCAGTTTTTCCTATGTTGAATTACCGCAATTATGAAAGTAATAAATAAACACAGAATTGATCACGAAAAAACCCCAATTGGGTAAAAACTCCGGGCACTTAGCCAGTCAACAATCCACTATAAACGATTTAAAACTTACAGTCTCCCAGATTCGACTACCACTAGTACTTTCTGACCTCCTGACTGGAATTTCAATAGCTCTCCTCGATTTCGTGCTCACGCCGCATTCTTCAATGAAGGAACTCCAGTCACCTTCCCTTGATCTTCAAAACTCTAACAGATATTAAGGAAGCAGTAGTCTGGTATTTGGATTGTGAATTTGATATTTTTATCGTCAATAGCCAATCACAGAACGAAGGTTGAAAGCAAATTTATGAAGATGATATGAAGGAAATCTGTTTATCTCAATGTTCAACCTTAAAAAATCGTTTAGAGGCGTTTAGGTATTTGTATGTAGGTCAAGGTATGAATGGGATATATAAAAAGATTTTAAAAAACAAAATAAAAATTTCTCGAATAACCTTGTCGCTCGAGCGAAAGATGGACGATAGGCGAGCGCAGTGTGTCGCTCGAGCAAAGGTCGACGACAGGCGGGCGACGCAGTTTCTGTTTCTGATGCTCGAGCCAAATCTTAGTGACGGTCTAGCGAAATTTCGACAGTATTTTTCCTTCTTTTCCATTCTCGAAGCATAGACCCAATATAACTTAATTTAAACTAATTGAACATAATTCCTTGAATTTTACAACAGATTAATTTTGGTCCATTTTGTTCACAAACTTGCCAATTACATCAAATACCTTACAAGCTCCCCCTTTGACATTCTGTGACAAAACTACAATCTAAAGTCAAGGCAGTAGTCAAATAAAATTATAGAAAGAATGACACAACCAATAACTGTCTTGATCGAATTCTGCTTTTTATTTATCAAAATCTGTTTCCTAGAATAAACAACCCAAATACCCAATGTAAAATGTATGTGAAACAATATTAAGTGTAAAAGCAATTCAAGCAGTTAAATCAAGCAGTTCACAGTATAAAAGTGATTTAAGCAGTTAATATCATAATGAATCTTTTCAGTTTTAGTTTCATATCATAAGCTAAATTAAGATATAATATCAATGCAACCCGACATACCAAAACGAAACATTGATACTACAAAATATCAAAATTTAATCTAGCAATACCGAAATCATCATTTAATCAAAAGATGTAGAAACATCATATCTCCATTCCATCACATCGTCAACAATACTACTTTTCCTTTTTTATCACACAATGACAAGGAATAACGTAAAAATATAACATACAAAAATGCTTTGCCCTTTTTTTTTTTTATTTTAACAGTAATATATAATAACCAAAAATATTGTTGTTAGCATACACAAGGATAAGCAATGAACAATAAATATTCCCACATACTTAGTTCAAGTTATCATAAAATAAATTGTATAAGTGACACATATGTATCTAGTGTCACTAATACTTTGAAAATAGGTCTATAGACCTTAAATTTGTGAGAAATGACACGTTTAACATAACTCCCAATAAGTTTATTCCCCCTACTTATGAAAATCAAATCATTTAAAGCATAATAGAACATATAACGAAAAGCTCATTATGAATGGAAGTACTTTTCTCCCCCTAAGTATGAGCAAAATATTTTATCTCACATTATTCAATAAACAAAGCTCATTATTATTTTTCTCATTTTAAGTGCGGATTTTTCTTCATTAAGCGACTAAAATGATCCATATAGCGAGCTTTAAACTGGTTAACCCAAATCAGTTGACCATAAGCACCAGGTTATGAGAAACCCTGCGACTTTATTGTTCGAGTCAAATAGGCTCCAAAGAATAACATAAGATATTGAGTTCTCCCTTTTTTTTTTTGTATTTTATTCTTTTGATTTTTCCTTTCAATACTAGGGATAAACTTGAGTTTAGGTCTAATACATACGGTCAATTCATGCTCAAAATCACCTTACTAACATGTAATTGTCATCACACATCTCACACATGTGATAGAGTCCTACTAACAATATCATAGTGTGTGCAGTGCAGATGGTACATGAAAACACATATACTAAGTACTCCTTGAATAACCTAAGCCAATAATGAAAATTATGATACAACTAATTTTTGATTTGTGGCCGATAAACAAATTGTGACTTATGAAATTTTTGAATTGTGATCGTAAAATAATTTTGACGTATAAAAATTATGATTTGTAATCAATTATATGAAATTTGTGACCAAATTATATGGAATTTGTGACCAAATATATATTTAATGCTTAATTTATAAATATATTTTAAAAAATCTGTGATTTAAAATTTTAAACTTGTTGTCTTAAATTTGAAATTGGTAAAACTTAAACTCTTAGTTTTGAATTTTTCTCATGTATGTATGTATGTATTTTATATATAAAACCTAATTTTTTTAACCCAACAAAAGTCCATCTAAATTGAAGCCCAATTAATTAATGTTTGTTTTTAAATCCTCAACTCCTTCATGTAATGCAAGTTAGTCCTTGTACTTTGAATTTTGCCATTTTTGGTCACATTTTGCTTCCTTTCTTCAATTCCTTTTCCATTCAAAAAATTTTACCTATTAAACATAAAATGCCATAATTTAGAATATATTTTGTCAAGAGAACTATCAAATGTCGTTATTTTAGGTCTCGAATAAGTGTAAAAATTACACTTATCAGAAACTAATTTACATCCATCTATCATTGAGGACAAAGCTAGAAAAATGCTTGCGGAAAAATTAATAATATTCATACTTCAGCAACCAGGAACTTTCTATCACTCTTCAATCAAGATATTTAGGTAGATGTCATTTATTGTTGCACCTAATTAACCATCACACTGTCCAGCAGCAAGATATAGATACTGATCTAAGTTTTTTTACAGAAGGTTTCATTGTTGAATTTATCTGCTAATGGTGCTAGCCTAATATTAACAGAGAATAGAGTCACTGTATTACATCTTTTGATACGCAGATGTAGGAGAAGATGTGTAATGGAAGTTCAAAAACACTTGAACTATTCTAAATTTTCAAAACGCTCCATAATTCAGTTTCACTTGTAAGGAAAATTACATAAACAG
>CAIGRN010062454.1:0-13923 GCA_903798345.1 Fraxinus anomala
CCGGGCCCGGCTCGGGCTTTTTCCGAGCCGACGAGCTTTTTTACCATCCCTAGATAGAACCAAATTATGTCCATCCATAAACTTCACCAATATAATCGACTAGGAACTAACGAAAAGGGTAATCTCACTTTGAGTTTTGTTTGCCCACATTCATGTTATTTTACTCATGATCGCTTTCATAGTCACTATCCATATTGAAGTACAATAATTCAAGTTCAAGCTAGGAATATTTTCATCTATCCTCAAAGTGCTCTCGTGCGCGCGCTAGTTAGATTAACTTAAGTTAATATTTATAATTATTGTCCTTCCTCTTTTATCAGTACTAAGCTGACCTTCACCTTAGAAACTACCAAATATAGTAACAGTTTCTCCCTATTTTTAAGTTTAGTTAATAGGGGTGCTTTCATGAGACGATCTTTTAAATCTTGGAATGTTTGCTCATACTCGTTACTCTATTCGAAGTTCTTTCCTCCTTTCAACACTAAGAAAAAGTGGGAGCATTTGTCAGTTGCTT
Organism: Fraxinus anomala; assembly: GCA_903798345.1. NCBI lineage: Eukaryota > Viridiplantae > Streptophyta > Magnoliopsida > Lamiales > Oleaceae > Fraxinus > Fraxinus anomala. The sequence continues at coordinate 515 of CAIGRN010062454.1, forward strand.
GTGATACAAAAATATTCAAGGCAACGATCTATCCTGTTAGGTTTTGTACCTTTTTTGATTTAGATGGGGGTTACATTTTTATGAGGGCCTGAATCTTGTTAGGGTTCGTTTCAATACCTCGCTGATTGACCATGTAGTTAAGGAAATTTTCGAATTTAATTCCAAAAGCGCATTTTAGTGGATTGAGTTTCATCGTGTATTTTTACAATATGTTGAAAGTCTCTTCCAAATGTCATTTTTACTTCTGACTCAAGCATTAAAGGTCTCACTACGATAGTCCAACAATTCTTTTGACACTTGTTTGTTCCATAGGTGCAAATACACCAAGAACGGAAGAAGACTCTAAAGTGAGAAACTTATTTAAAATATAACAATATTTTTCTGTTATATTATTAAATTCTATTCATGTACCGACACTTAAATTGGACCCGACCGTACCATGAAAAATTGTTTCTATGTAGGACACGGCTGGAGGTTAGAGAAATGAAGAAATTCATGCCATCTTAGTTTAAGAATGTGGTCGTTTTGCGAGAGTCCAATGGTCCACATAACGCCACTGTCGTTCTCCGCCTCTCGGCCCCCACAATTATAGAGAAGATGCTGACAAGATTTAGATAATTACGTAATAAAGTTCCTTGAAGAAATAAATGGTTTTACAATATTATTTTTAATACACCTCTACATATGCAAATTAGCCCCACTCTCATTTCGATAAAAATCAAATTTTAATAAATTTCAATAAAAATAATAAAATTATAAATTCTATAAAATATGTAATTAAAATTAATTATAAACTTTGATTTAATTTTTTTTTTTTTTTTTACTAATGAGTGATACAAAATATGAATTGAAAATGACAGGATATTGTAATAATCGTCTTATATGAAAGTTTCAATGTTTTTTTTAAAATAGCCACCAAACATGCCCTTAGCTGGGGTTTGATCCTATTTTCTAAAATTCTTTGTTTTTTTCAAATATATTTTTAATTACCAAGATCCACAATTTTTATAAGCTTTCCAATTACACATCTCACCATTTTTTTTTTTTAATCAAAATGTAATTTTGTCCTAATCAGAAACAGGGCAATGGTTGTCCTTCACAAATTCTAGCTAGGTTTGATTTGGTCCTCAATTTTTTTGAAAGTTTCAAACTAGACAAAATTTAGAATTGATAGGTATTGATAGGTTCACCGAACATGTATATGGTCATTGAAGTTAAAGAGAAATTTCAAAATGGTCAATAAAGTAATTTTTTACCCTTTAAGTCGCTAAAGTTTAATAACATTACATAATTGATCATTCCGTTAGCCCATTTAACGTTATATTTGACTCGATAGCCGTTAAATGCTGACGTAGACTGATGGCTATTGTTGCAACGGATTCCTTCAAACAGATCTCATGGTTCTCCTTTGTTGGGGCTTTTTTACTATTTAATGGTGACAAATAAGAATATTTTTGGGAAGCCTTCTATAAATTGCATATAAATATTCAAATAACTTTTATATACACGTATTTTAATTATATTTTTGATCGATTTTTTATCAAAATCTACTAAAATTTTAATTTTAGTCCCTACGAGGCTAATATTTATTTAAATGATTTATACACAGTGCTTGAACAATATAAACTTAACGACTGTTAGTCCACGTTAAAGTTTAACAGGGTGAAATCAGATATGGAGTGCCGGTAACAGAGTAATCAACGGTGTAAAATGGGTCAAAAAAAATACTTGAACTACAAATTATTGTTTAAAATATCGCTTTAACTTGGACGATCTTTGTTAATAACATAATTATTTTAATATGTAATGAGAGAAAAGAGTAAATTGAAATAAAGTATTGCATTGAGAACAGAATGATACAGTAATTTGCCACCCATTGTTTCGACAATTTTCACATCGTCTGGAATTCCTGCAATCCCAGAAATAAGCGTATATAAAGTAGTAGCATATTACGTACTGCTAAAATGCGCGTGGGGGGCATTGCAGGGTACGTCATCATCCCCCCCTGTTGGTTTCATCATCTCTCTACAACTTTCAAAAGCTTTTGCAGAATCTGGTCTTTGTCCTTTTTTCTTTTCCTGATTTTGCAAATTCTTAATAAACATGCCTATGTTTAGTGTGTTTTTATAAAAAAATAAAGTCATTTTTATTCTCACATTTTGATAAAGTTCACAAGTAACACATTTATCCATCATTTATTCATTTTTATTTATTTATAATTTAAACAATTTATACTACCGCGTTCCATAAAGTTTGACTTGATTTGTTTTCTCGTATATCTCAAATTATATATCACTTTCCTTATTCAAAGTATATATATTTTTTAGTTGTTCTAATATATCCCTATTTTATTATCAATAGATATAAACTGATCATATTTAAACTATTATTTAATATGGGTATATTAGGAAAAATCTAAGAAAAAATTTATAATTTCAACTATATCAATTATATTTTCTCAGACGGTATGAAAATAGAAACAAACTTATCTTATTGGATAGAAGTAGAAAAAAATTTCCAACTACTTATTTTTTTATTTATAGTGTAAGATGGATTGAGATCAAGTTTGACAAGATCAAAAATTTCTAACTCATTCCATTTTCAAATGAGTTGATTCGCGAGGTGGCATGTTTTAAGGTGTGATACGCGATAGCTGGTCCAAACAAGAGTTAGGTTTTTTTCAAGTTAAACGATCCGAATTGTTCAACCCACTTGAATAGATTATTTGAATGATATGATTTTTCTTTACATTTTTATTTGGAAAAATTGCAGTTACAGTACCAAATATTTCATTTAGCAACAAACTTTGCCCAAACATTTTATTTTTGTCACCCACAGTACAATACATTTCAAAAACTCTCATTTGGAGCCCAAATTGATGCTTTCGGTTAGTTTGATCGTTAGTTGATCGGAGAATTGATCTAACCATAATTTTGACTAATTTTCAAAAAATAAAATTATAACTTCACATTTTTTCAATTAAAAAAAAATTATAATATATTAATAATTAAATAAAAAATTCCAAAAACCACCCACCATCCTCCCCTTATTCCCCAACCCCTTACCCAAAACCACGAACAGTAACATAAACGATCGACGCCACCACATCCACGCAACGCATGTGCCACCATCGTCGTTGATTAAAAAAAAAAAAAAAAAAAAAAATTACAATAGCTACTGCACAACAAACTCCCACCATTGAAACAAAGCAATAGATTGAACCCACTGACACACCAGATCCTACCCATTATGACGATTCCCCCAACGAAAGAGATTGAAATACCATCGTCANACAACAAACTCCCACCATTGAAACAAAGCAATAGATTGAACCCACTGACACACCAGATCCTACCCATTATGACGATTCCCCCAACGAAAGAGATTGAAATACCATCGTCACAGCTACAACAAGAACCAACTAACACTACCACCACAGTCCAACTGCAAGAACCTACTTACACTACCACCTACTGAAGAAGAATAGGAGAAGGACTGGTCGAACTTAGGTAAGGCGAGTGTGTGAAGGGCTCGTCAAAGAAGACTGAAAATTCATATCGTGCCATCTCCAATCCGTCATTGACCGCCTCAAATTAACCAATAATCAAATTAGCAATGCTCAAAACTTAATTCAAAAACTTTTTGAGGTGGTGGTGCCTAATTTTGAGGATGTGTTCAAGGATTATAACGATTTTGAAGCATTTACTCTAGTTCTTGTAATACCATCCGAAAAACCGAACTTGGGCTTGTGATTTTGAAAAGAAGCTGAAGAATGAGAGCAAATAAATACAATGCCTCCGAATACTGCCATCATGAACACTGCTTTGAATTCACAATTTGGGCATTCATTGTAACATAGTTAAAATTTTCTTCTTTTGAGGTGAAAGTACTGGTGGCTATGGCGGTGGAAGATGGCAGTGGCTTTTGGATTTGGTTTGGTTTGGGTGGGGTGGGGTGGGGTGGGGATTGAGGGAAGAAGAAGAAGAAAAGAAACCATTTTTTCTTTGATTTATGTTTTAATTTATGTTTTTTAAATTTAAGTATTAACATATTATAATGTGGTTTTTGTTGAAAAAAATGTAAAATTATCATTTTAACCTTTTAAAATTAGTCAAAAATATGGTCAAGGTCAATTATCCATTTGAACTTCAAGTGAGAGTTTTTGAAATGTTTGATACCGTGAGTGGTATAAATGAAAAGTTTGGATAAAGTCTGTTACTCAATGAAATGTTTGGTACCGTGACTGTAATTTTTTCTTTTTATTTTGTATTTATCGAGGTTATATAACTTTATCAATTTATTATATATATGAAAAAACAAAAAGAAGAAAAAAGTGACAAAGAACAAATTAAGTGGTGGGAGAAGGATTTTATTACTTTTGGATCAAAGAAAGAATCATCTTTGTCATCATTAAGTTTAGATAATACGTGCATATTTTAGTATCGAATAATGTTATTTATCATCGTGATGATGAAATATCGATGAAGTGGCAACATATTATCCCTCGCATTTCTCACTCACTCTCTCTCTCTCTCTCTCTCATAAAAATTAAATTGTCCAATTCCATTATTTCACATAAATTGATATATCGTCGATATTTCATTATCATAAACATTATTTTTTTAGTACCTTTACCATATCACATCAATCTTATAAGCTTGGATTTGGACGCAATACCGAAGGTGACCCCAAAATTAATAAGTTGTTTGTGAATATAAAATTGCCCTTCATGATTACTCCCCCACTGAGAAAATATACATTCATTTATTAGAAAATCATAGCATTTAATATGACACCCTAACTATTAGAAAATCATAGCATTTAATATGACACCCTAACTTAGTTTATTTGATATTTTAATGAAATTTTTAAGATAGGAAATTCCCACCCACAATATAATAGTGAAAACTGAAATTTGATTGTCAAAAGGATTCCAAATTATTTTGTTTTTGAAGTAAAAACAAATGTAAGAGAAATAACTACGAATAACACAACTTAAATGACACTCATTCATTCACTAGTCGAGATTTCAATTCTTTATCTTACCATTTACACTCACTAAATTTGATTGGTTAATAAATTTCAATCCTACTTTAGGAATGAGTTTTTGGTAGGATGATCATATATGCACACCTAATAAGATCGTCCATTTAGTTCACTACACTTCAAATATCGAGCCACTCAAATTGCAACACTCCGATATTGCACATACACTTTGCCCGTGAATTTCGATTCATCTTCCCAAGAAAAATAGAACCTAAAACCCTTAGCTGTTCACAACTAAGTGATTAAAGATTATGCATTTTTAAGGTACTAGTTAGAGTTGAACGTGCAACATGGGCGTTGCACTTTATTTTGAAATATTTTCTAAATGTTGTAAAAGTAATATTTGAAAATGAATGTTAATTAATTGAGAATTAAAATTATGGAATACATGCATGAACACAGATTTTATAATATTTATTACAATTTATAATTGAGTTTCATGTGGTAAAAGCACATAAGTGAAATAAATATGTCAAATGTACATTAATTATAATTAAATAATTAGTAAAATAATTCATGAAATGTTGTTCAATGGTTTAAGCAAATACGATACATGAATTAAAGTGAATATTAATTAATGTAGACAATTAATATTAGGGAATATATAAATGATAGTGAATGTTAAATCATTTATACTAAATGAATATAATATAATTTTCAATTAAGTGAAACTAGAAGCTAATTAGTATACATGGATGTGAATAATAAAATGCATTTTAGAATTTGAAATTCTAATTAACTTATAATTAAAATTAATAACACTAAAATGTATAAATGAAGATGAATATTATTCAAATGAACGTGAATATTAATTAATTGAGAATTAATAACAGAGAATTCATACAAAAACAATAATTTTGTAGAATTTATTACAATTTATAATTTGGTTTCATGTAGTGAAAACACACAAGTGAAATGAATTTGTCAAATATGCATTGATGGCGACCAAATAGTTGATAAAATAATTTATGATAATATTGTTCAAATGATTAAATAAATTAAGTATATATTGAAAAACGAAACATAAGGTACTACTAAAATAATTAAATTATAGTAGGGTTAGAATCGTTCAAAAAATAATTATCACTTTATGTGATTTTCAATATTATAGATATGGAGTAATATTTTTTTCAAAGGGATATAGAGTAATGTCAAGACATAAGTCTCACATCAATTAAATATCTATGCATTAATCAATATATGAGAGTTTAGTTATTATTTTTAACGAGTTTGTCATTTTAATATTGAATTTCGATGTTCAATATGGTATCAAAATTCATTAAGTTCAAATGAGCAATTCGACATATTTAAACTTTAAACTCAAACATGCATTCAAGTTTTAATATTGATATGTTAAAAATAATCACTATTTTACGAAACATGCTTAGGATAAAATTTAATAAATAGATTATATAGAGATGAAAATATATTTAGTCCCTGATTGACAACTATTATTTGGAAAAACAATATTTTAAATAGTGATTTTATGAGAATATGTGTTTAAAAGTAGTGAAAAGTATTGAATTTACGTGTAAAATATTTTAATTGTGTGAATGTGTGCTTGAAAACATGTACGTAGTAAAAAAAGTTTTCAAATAATGATAGTCAAACATGGGCTTAATTCTTATCAAAGTACTAATTGCTTGTTTGACATTCAATAATTTATTTTATGGTTTGCTATATGATCATTTTTAATCATACATTCACATAATAAAATATTTTATAAGTATATCAAAAAAATTTATCTACTTTTTAACCATATATTCTTCTAAAAATCATTATTTAAAACTCTTTTTTTTTTTACAATAATGGTTGTCAAACAGGCTCTAAAATGATTGTAACCCTAGTAAAAACAATCATGCTACAGTGTCACTCTTGTTGACTGATATGTTGACATAATGTCATATGTCAATTTATCATTAAACTGTTTTAAACACGATCATTATTTCCATCCAATTATTTTCATCCATTAGGAATCTATCAACCTCTATGTCATATTTCATTTGACTAGTGATTTAATCCTAGTAAAAAAATGTAATAAAAGTATAAAAAATGGGTCATTATTTCTCATATCAATAGATGAGGCAATAGTATGTAAATCAATTAAAATGGACCAATTGATGTGATGGGAAAATGAGATATGGACAGAACTTAAATTCAGTGGGGGTGCAACAATGTGAATTAAATGTGGGGTTATTCAGAAAAATTAAATCTATCACCAACTTCCAATGTGTTGGAAACCCATATGAACCACTGAATTTGGTTGGAGAAATTTTATGTTTGGTGGAAGACAGAACATCAAGGGTCTCGGGATAATGGTACTAGTAGGATTCAAATCTTAATCCACTTGATTAAACAGTGATACTTATTGGAATCTTGATTAGCACCACCCTATATTAGTTTTGGTCAACAATGGCCATGTCATTTGGACACCATGTTTGGTTGTTAAAATTAATTACACATTTCTTAAAAAAGTATAATTTATTGTATATTTGATAATATTAGACTATAATTTAAGTTGAAATATACATTTTAATTTTTTTTTTCAAATTTCCGTAGAACCTGTAATTACCACCTTCTTATTATCCATATATTTTAGGGTCCGTCACTTTTAATCATTCCCAAGCATGCACTTCCAAACATCCAATTAATATGATTGTTCAATTCTTATACAATTCTATTTCCACAAAAAAGGGTTTCTTATCTGACTTTTGAATTGGGCAACGCTATCTCTCACCTGTTTAATTGATTCTAAGCCTCTCTATTCGTACATTAAATACTTCCATTGAACAATGAATTAGATGGTCCATCCCACCTAAATTAATAATTGTCATCATTATAACATCACTAGTTTAACTTATTTGAATTCTAAAAAGTTGACAATATTAGTAAGTTCATTACTGAAATCTAGACGACTACTTAAAAGGAATATAAAATCAAAAAGGTAAAAGGAGCCACAAAGATGTGTTGTTTCATTCCTAAAATCTGATTTGGAATTCTAGTCATTCCAAATTGAATTATAGCATTTGGATGTACTTGAAAAGCTTTTTTTTTTTATTTTTAAAATTCTAGTAAAACTAACAAACCATTTTCATCGAATGATGCAACCAAGTTCAATTAGTTCAAATTCAATTTTGTACGTTGAGTGTTAACAAAGTTGAAACACAATTAAGAACATGTTTGATAAAACTTTTAAAAAGTAAAAAACTACTTCTGATATTAAGAAGTTGATTTTGAACATATTTAAATAATGTTTTGAAAATACTTTATCTAAATAAAAGACGTTTTTGAAGAGATTTAAAGATAACTTTTTTAGAAACTCTTCTACAAAATGTAAAAGCAAAAATATAACTCATGCTAAAAGGACCATAAATCTAATATCAGTCTTTCAATATCCAATTTTAAACTTCTCAACTTATTGATGTTTTTGACTGAAGGAATTGTTCTGATATCATTTCAGTTTACTAAAACATTTTTCTATGCCTCCATTTGGGACAAATTTATAAATGGTTTAATTTTTGAGGAAATATAAATATCTTAGTGAATAAGATTAATGTATTCATTAAAATTTAAAATTCGTGATTTTAAAATTTATTTTTAACTCAATTTAAATTATATATTCTTTAATTAAAATAAATTTACAATTGGTCCATAACTTTTTTTACGTTTAAATCATACATTGTTCAGAAAAATTAATTTCCACACGATTTATTATTCTGAAAAAATCTCAATCAAATTGGGGGGGCTAGATGTCCTTGATCAATTAATAAATGACAAATAATTTATAAGACTAATTGGAGAGTGTGACAGCTTTCTAGGGCCATAAATCATGAAACAAAAGCCATCAATCACCTTGTCATGACCCCCTTATCACTATAACTGGTACGAAATAGACAAATGGATTAATTAAGTGTACCATCTAAACACTAGGAATAGGGCTTCAATTTCCAATGACACTAGGAAAAAGATTTGGCTTATGAGCCTTGCTCGAGCTGAACCTTCTGGCAAGCTATTCAATTTTTCTGGGATAAATTTAATGAAAAATGTAAAAAAAAATTAAATACAAGGAAAAACAACAAAATTTAACGTAATGAAATAATAAACTAAAGAAAAGGGGCTGACTTGCGAATTTCACTACTTTACTTATTGGGCTTGACACGACTTGTATGGTTAAAATTCTAGCTCGCAATGACACGAGACAAGCTTGTTCGAACCCATTATCGCCGCTACATGATTGGAGAATATGCCTTTGTTTACTCATTAAAATTAAAATTTATTTTTTTCTCTTTTTTTTATCAATTACAAATTTTTCAATAAAATAATATTATCCGTAATTTTAATTTTTTTTCTTTTTTAATCAAATATTTTTAAAAAATATTATTTCAATTATTAAAATTTGAAATAATAAAGGCCAAGCATGGTTATATCTATATAGGCAAATGTAAAAACAATGCAAGAAAAGATACATTATTAGTTTAAAAAAGGCCTTGACGAGACCGTATGATGCGCCATTGTATTAGAAAGGTGAAGCTTTTATGAAAACAAAAATCGAGAAGAGGAAAAGCAGAAGACCATTACAGGGAAAAGTAACAATAATTCATACACAAATTTCGAAGAAACATAGAGAGAGAAAATTGTGTGTACTTTCATGTCAAATTCCTAAGGAGAAGATGTTATCTGTGGGTGTAGGGGTATAGGCTGTGGGATGTATTTTTTCATGTATGTCATAATCAAATATCGCAGCCGATAAGTGGGCCGGCGGCGGTGGAGACTACTTTGCTTTTTTACCTCCGGAAGTTGAATTGATTGTGATTAATTAGCGGGTTTGTGAATTTTTTTTTTTTGAATTTAACTTGTAATTTTTTTTTATCAAAAAAATGTAAAATTAAAAATAAATTTACGAAAAAAATAAATTTTAAAAAAAAATGAGATTCAAATCAGGTCTAAAAGTTGCCCATTTTATAACTTAGTTATAACAAACTTTTTTTCTTTTAAACTAGAAATTTAGATAAAAAAAACAATTTATATGAAAGTAAAATTATTGTTATATTTTTCAAAAAAACTAAAATTTATCTCAGCTTATATTATTCCCACTACTACTATATGTTGACCTTGATTTCGTATTTCCAACGTGACCAGCAGATCTCAGGACCTCCTACATCCACATAAGTATTTAATACTAACACAATTTTGTTGCCCAAAAGTTTGACACAACACTTAGACTTGACCTGTTTGGCTGAATAGGGCATCGATAACAGTGAATGTCACATTAATCACTTACTAAGAATTGCATAAAAAATCTTCTGTTGAGCCCCTTGCAGCCTTGCCCCCACCCATGAAAGGTCGGTTCTCCATACGTGGTCGACTTCAGCTAATGGGTTCAGCTCACCATACATGTTCGGCCTCTCCAAAGAGACTTGGCCAAACTACCTCCTGGGCAGAATGATATAGAGTGCTGGGCCAGGTTGACTTTCCATGTAATTGCCACGTAGGGATTTTTGTAGCCTTATTGGAAGAGGCGTAACAATAGTTAACGAAGTTCATGTACGGATATTCATATAATACTTGAACTTTTCAATTGAAATCTATTTGTTGATTTATTCTTTATTCTATTTGGAGCGTGTGTCGTTTTGCGAATAAATCACGTATCACATTGATTTATTCTCGAAGTCCATGTACGGATATTCATATAATACGTGGACTTTTAAGTTGAAATATATTTGCTGTTGATTTATTCTTTATTCTATTTAGAGCGTGTGTGTTTTGCGAAGAAATAGTGTATCACATTTATTTGTCTCCGAAGTCCATATATTGATATTTATATAATGCGTGAACTTTAAGTTGAAATCTTAATGAGTTGACTTATAGTATGTGGTGTAAGTAGGAAGTCACGACACTATGTAAACTTGGTTGAAGGTGAGATTCTTGCTAAGAGGGTGAGTCTGTTGATGTCGTTGAAGCCTGTAAAAAAGTTGAAATTTATCAAGGCAATGCCTTTTCTAAGACGACGAGCTTGTTGAAGCAGTTGAAGCCTGTAATTCATCAAAGTAATGTCCTTTCTAAGAGAGCGAGCCTATTGTTGCAGTTGAAACTTGTGAGAAGGCAGAAATTCATCAAGTAGATGCCCTTGTTAAGAGGGCAAGTCTGTTGAAGCAGTTGAAACCTGTGATAATGTTGAAATTTATTAAGGCGATACCTTTGCTAAGAGGGCGAACCTGTTAAAGCAGTTGAAACTTATGATAAGGCTTAAATTAGTTAAGGCGATGCCCTTGCTAAGAGGGTGAGATTGTTGAAGCAATTGAAGCTTGTGAGAATGCTGAAATATATCAAGGTGATGTCGCTGCTAAGAGGGCAAGCCTGTTGAAGCAGTTGAAATCAAGCGGGCGAGATTCTCAAATATTCAATCAAAATTGTCAACATTTGTTTACATTTTGTTGGTTATTTTGAATCGTTATTTCTCGAATCAAATTCAAAACTTTGGTTCTTTGACTTTCCTAGGTTCGATTTCAATTCTGTTGTAGGTTTCATAGTTCTTCGCTACGTGTATTCACACCAATTGGTATCAGAGCTTAGGCTCCAAAATCAAGGTTATATCTTTTTCTCTTTTTCGTTTGAGTCTTTATTTCTTATTTCTAGTCTATGTGTTCCCATTTTTTTTAGTCTTTGATCCATAATTTTTCGGTCAAAAATTTAAAAGTTATTTTTGTGCTCATTTTGTGTTCAAATCAATTTCGTTTTCTTTGTCGGTGTCGTAGTTAAATTTTGAGTAAAAAAAAATTTGAAAAATTTCTGAAAACTCAGAAAAAAATTCTGTGCACAGTGAATTTTTTTTTAAAAAAGTATAAGGGCTTGTTTGGTAGAGATTAAAATCCAATTAAAATTGAAAATATAACTGTTATTAGATCCTACTCGTCTAATAAAAGTCAACAATAACGGCTAATTTTTCAATTTTAATCCGATTTTAATCTCTACCAAACAACCCCTAATTGTTGTTGACCCAAAAAATGAGCTCAACAGATGTCGGGCCCACTCTTGCCACGTCAAATACAAATCCGGCGCGTTTCTACTGGAACGGGAGCGATAGCTTGACCAGAACGAACGCTGGAGGCACTTTTCCGGCAAGAGACGAAGATGTTCAGGTTCTGGCGATTTTGGGTAACGACGACAATCGCACTATCAACGAATGCCCGACAAACTTCTCTTAATAAGTCTCTATTTTGTAATGGAATATGTGGAAGAATAGATATGGAAATAGGGAATTTTTGTAATGGAATCTGGATGTATCTGCTGTTTTTTGTGTTCTTAAAATAAATTAAGAATGATGTATGTAAATCTTTCTCTATCTATCTTTTTCTTGAGAATCCCAGTCTTTTTTAGTTTTTCTTTCTTTCTATACAAAATGAGGTTATTTATACTGTTCTTGCTGACGTGGTGATCGTTGGATCAGAGCCACATGACAACATCTCCTAGGCCGAAGCCTCACATCACTGTCTCCTCTTTACAATTAATGTTTGACAAAAAGGTTTGTCGTTCAATTCGTAGGCTGATACACGATACACTTTATTACAGACGTCACATCATTCACTTCAAATAGATCTTCAAATCTTTTATGAGGAATAACGTCGGCTTCATGAGCCTCAAATCAATTGAGAGCCTCGGAGAGATATTTTGAGGTGGTTCTCTGAGTGGAAAGTTTCAACTCCTTTCTTTGCTTATTCAGGTAATGCAAGGACTTCGGTTTAAGGTCTGTTTCAACAAATACTTCGGCTGTAGAGTGAGGACTTGGGTTTAAGGTATGCTTCAGCAAGTACTTCGGCTGTAGAGTGAGGATTTCGGTTTCAATTGATCTTTTCATATTTTGACATTGTGGGTCTTTATTTGACTTTTTGCCTACGTGGCTTGCCACGTGGTGGCTTCTCTTCGAGCCTCTGAGGTGAGGAGTAACAATAGTCCCCTAAGTTTAGGCATGATTATTTATATTTTTGCTTGGACTTGTAGATATACCTGACTTTGGTAGACCCGATGTAGATTCTACTCGAATCGACTTACATTATGGAACAATTTTTGGGTATGGTTATCGAGGTAGAAAAATCCGAGGCTGTACCCCTGAAGCGCACATACGTTTGAGACACTAGTAGAAATGGTTAAAGTGAAGACTATCAGACCTCAGAAGGGGCATCTTGATTGTTAATTACGAGGTGTTTTGTCCCAATAATTATGAGAAAAACGAGGCGTCCTTAATTATGGCGCCTCAATGATTTGATGCCTTAGAATGTTTTCAAGAAAAAGACAGTTGAAACGGTGCAACTAGGGATGGCAGTGGGGCGGGTTCGGGACTGGGCACCCCCACCCCGCCCCGCCCC
>CAIGRN010062468.1:0-19908 GCA_903798345.1 Fraxinus anomala
CTTTTGATAGGGATAAATTGCTACGTCTTGCTCAGTTCTATCCTTTAGATTTCAATAATGAAAAGATTTTATTACTTGAACCTCAACTTGACAAGTTTCTTATGTTTGTAAGAATGGATGAAGCTTTCTACCTCAATAGCATTTCTTGTGTAGCTTAGAAGTTGATTGAAACAAGAAGTTTTTGTTATTTTCCATTGGTTTATAGGATAATCACCTTGGTTTTGATGTTACATGTGGTAACTGCAAGTGTTGAAAGAGTATTCTTTGCTAGGAATCTGATCAAGAGTGACTTGCGCAACAAAATGGGAGATGATGGGTTGAATAACAATTTGGTGGTTTACATGGGGAAAGAGACTTTCGGAAAAATTGAGAATGAGGCAGTATTGCAACGTTTTCAAAACATGAGACCTCGTATAATGCATTTCTCTAAGATCACAGTTACAAAGTAGGTTGTATCGCGTATTTCTTTAGTATTTTGGGTTATATTGAATTATGTTTCATTTACATATATATTGAATAATTTTAAGTATTAAATATTAATAAACGACCTTACTCTTACGATCGTTGATTGTCGATGACTCGACGGTCAATGATCAACGTCTGCTTGGGCTGAACTTTTGTGCTTGGTTCGCCCATGGTGATTAACACACTGTTAGGTTTTTAGTTATGTTAACATTTTTTAGACAAAAAGATTATTTTAAAAGAATATGATTGGCACAAAAGAATTGTAAAAGTCAATAAGTCTTTTGAAGGGTTGTATAAATGAATTAGAAGTCTTTGGGTTCGAATTGGAATAAGAAGAAAGAGTCGTCAAATTTATCGCTGCCACCAATCAGCCTACATATATTCCTAATCCAGAACTCAAGAATAAGGATATCGTAGGACAGAAGTTTACTAGACAGCGTATGACCTACCAACCTAGAAATAGATATCAACGACCACATAACTTTGGGCCTAGATTTATCCCTACTTGTTTCAATTGTGGTGAGTTAGGACATATAAAACTTTTGTGTTATAAATTCCCGAATAGGAATAGAAATCAGAATTTCACTAGAGTTAGAAATCATGATTTTGATGGCTGAATTGACTTCCTTACTAATCAAGTGAATCATTTGACCAAGTTTATAATAGAGTTGACTTGGGATAAGTATTCCACTAGTCAGGTTTAGGTGAAAAAAGGGATCTGAAAAAATTGGAAATTGATCGTGGTGCTCTTAAATGTAAGAGCGTTTTTATACCTAATTAATTATGTACTTTTGATGCATGCTTGTACTTTTTAATTGATTCATTCATTATTGTATGCATCTCATTTTTTTTGTTTGATTTTAATTTTTAGATAGTTTGATTTTTTTTTAAAAATAAAAAATTGAAAATTTTGAAAAATTAAAAAAATATAAGGAATTTTTTTTACTACAACATGATATATAATTTACTTGAACATATGTGTTGTGACCAAATATGAGTTTAATTGATGTGTTGTAACATATTTTTCATTACTTTGTTAAAGTTGATGTGGAGTATTTAGTATAAGTTTCTTCATATACCATCTGCATTATATACACTATGATCTTGTAAGTCTTGACCGCGTTTGTGAGATTTGGGATGACCGTCATCTGTTGATAAGGTGACCTTGAATGTGGATTGATCTTAATTTAGTAGACCTAAGCTCTAGTATATCCCCTTAAATAAAATAAAAATGTTTCATTTTATACTTTTCTTCGAAATCTATTTGACTCGAGTAATTAAGTTTGAGGGGTTTTTAATAACCTAATATCCTATGGTCAACTGACTTGGAGTCATCATTACAGGGTCATCTTAGTCGTTTAATGAAGAAGAGTCTTGACAGAAAATGTGAAAATTTGAAGAGAAAAATGATGAGTTTAAAAGAAAAATATAAATTATGTGAAAAAAAAAATATGCTCAAAGTAAGGGAGAGAAAATAATAATAACATGAAAAATGAGCTTCATTTATAGGTCATAATATGCATTATTGGTTTGATTTTTATTAGTAGAGGAATAAACTCAGTTAATAGTGATGTTTAGCATGTCATTTATCACAAATTTAAAGTTTGAAGTCTTGATCATAAGGAATTAATGGCACTTAACACACATGCGTCATTTATACAATTTACTTCATTTAGACTTGAACTGAGTATGTGAGAAAATCTACTGTCATTGATTATGCTTGTACATGCTATCAACTGTATCTTTGAATTATTATATATTATTGTTACATTCGTCATTTGTAACAAAAAGGGGGGGAGATGATGAGATGCATTTAATTTTTGAATTTTAGTTTATTTTGTAGTTAGGAGGAGATTTTTTTTTTTTTTTAATGCTTAGCTTTTTTGAGTTTTGATGTTTTGTGATATTAATATTTTAGTTCGTGTTTTGATTAACATTAATATTACTTTTCAATTTAGCTAACATATGATAGTCTGTTCCAATTTGCTTTTAGACTTGGTATTTGAGTTATTGATTTCAAGAAATGCAAGAGACATATATTCAGTTTGAGTTTGGGTAGATTAATTTTGTTTTTACTTCATTGACTTGTATTGTATAGTTTTGTCATAGAATGCCAAATTGGGAAATTGTTAAATTTTTAGTTATGTTGACAATTTTTTAGACAAAAAGTTTATTGTAAAAGAATAAGATTATTACAAAAGAGTTGTAAAAGTCAACGAGTCTTTTGAAGAGTTGTATAGATGAATTAGGAGTCTTTGGGCTCCAGTATGAAACAAGAAGAAAGAGTCGTCGGATTTACGCTAGTCTGTCGCCTAGCTGATGCTCGAGCGCTCAAAGCAGAATCATTGCCGCCCGGCTCTCGCTTGAGCAACGCACCTCTCGCTCGCATGTCGCTAGCCTGGCACTCAAGCGACGGTGTTGTCCGAGAAATCCTAATTTGAATTTTCAAAAGTTTTATCTATCATATACTACATAAACTCCTCCTATTATAAATACCCAATGCTTGTACTTTTTTTTGTGGTGGTTGATCATTATTTTACATCCCTATATCATTCTTTCAAGATCTAAGAATACATCCAAATCTTTAGTTTTACTTTTTGATTCTTGAGATCAATAGACCACAAGTTTATAAAAAACATCAAATTCATATAATCCAAAACACCAGACTTCCTAAATATCATTAGGAATGTACTTTCTCAATAACTTTCAGAAGTTACTGAAGGTTGAGGGAGGTTGGATCAGAAGCACATGAAGAGTACAAGAACAAGGCGTTCATGGTATACCACTGGAAATAGACAATTTCAGAAGATCGGGAACAAGTGTGAGTGAAACACGTTCTAATGGATCTTAGAGATTACAAGAATTAGATTAGCGAGTCTAATGAGTTTTTTAGGCTGGATCATACTGTAACTTCTTATTGTCTATAGTGAAAACTACATGCTTGATCTCTGAGTTTTTACCCAGTTAAGGAATTTTCTCCGTCATCAAATCTTGTGTTATTTCCTGCTTTAATTATTTATTGCGGCAATTCAATATATGATAATTTGACTTGATTGACTAAACATCTAGAACAATTAAAAAGTGACTTGTTGCTTTTAGTTGATAAATTTAATTCCGCGTTATTCACCTACTAGGTGATTTTAGAATTGAACTAGTGACTTTCACACACCTCCAAAGGGAGCTAGGAAGCCAGGCTGAGGCCTTGGTGCATTTGGAGGAATCCGATGGCCAAGGCACCAGAATTCTAGGAATCGTCATATTACTTTACATAAACCATACAACAGTTGAAGTCGTAGAAATGGGAGACTTTGATGCATACATCTTGTGAGTCACTAATGAGGTGCTCACCTTTGGGGGAGTTGTAGATGCCTTTCAACAAGTAAAAAGCTGACCCACACACAATTCCGAAGTAGAAGGATTTGCATGTATAATCCAATAGGCGACTGGGGCATAGGTTGCAACAACACTTTTCTGGGCTAGTCGTCATTGTTTATTGTTGAATCAACAACAAATAACTAGAAATTGGTTAAGGGCCTGTTTGGTCGTATTTTCGCTTTTGCTTTTACTTATTATAGAAAATTTTCTTGAAAAAGTTACCTTAAGTCAATTTCTTCTTAAATTTCTTGTAACTTGACAAAGTACTAAAGAGTTGCTCAAATATATTCAAAATTAACTTCTTAGGATCCGTTTGATATGACTTTTGAAAAGATAAAAATTACTTCTAAGACTAAGTTACTTGTGCTTGTGGAATTTTATGATTTCACTTTTTTTGGAATTTTTTGGAAATTTATTTAGGAGACTATTATGCCCGTTATGTTTATCTTGTTATTCATATTTATTTGAGTATTAGTATTCAACTTCACTGGGGTTGAATCACACTCTACATGGTTGCGCAATCAACATTCTATGTGGCAAAATTTTGTTTTTAAAGAAAGAAGTATTGTTTTCCCCAAAAAAATAAAAAAGTACCCTTCAACTTCCTTTAATACTAAAGAAGGAAACTATAGAATATGTTTCAATTTCTATCTCACCCTCTTCACCATCGCACTCTGTTGATGGCACCATCGGAATTTCAAGCCTCCTATTCTCTTTCACCTATTGATCAACTTTTTAAAGAGAAAATTGAATAGAAAAGGCGCATAACCCAATTTTTCGTTTTTGGCTCAATCGAAATGTGGAGGAAGAAGAGGGAGGCAAAATAGTGCTACTAGGAAGTTGAAGGGTGAGAGAGAGAAATTGAAACATATTACGTAGTTTCCTTCTTCGATGCTATTAGGAAATTGAAGAGTTTGGGGGTTTTTTTTTTTGTGGGAAAACACTTAATTACTTTTTTGTTTTAAAAATAAAATTTTGTTACATAGGATGTTGATCATGCAACCACGTAGACTGGAGTTCAACCCTAATGTGGCTAAATAGCAATATTCTATTTATTTAGTGAACACAATACTGGGATCGGTACCAAATAGGGATGGCAGTGGGGCGGGTTCGGGGCGGGGTGGGGTGGGCGGAGACAATCTCTCATCCCGTCCCGTGCCCCGCCCCACATTAGGCGGGGCGGGGCGGGGCGCGGGGCGGGGCGAAGATTTGCCCCGTTTACCGCCCCGTTTAATTTTTTTTTTTATTTTTTTGTATTACTTTTTGTAATTATTTTTAATTTTTTTCGTTTGCACAGGGCAGGGAGGGGATGGTTCGGGGCGGGGCATCACCCGTGGTGGGGCGACGCCCCATGCCCCGCCACGCCCCGTCGGGGCGGGTTTTTTTTGCCCCATTTGGGGTGGGGCGAGGCGGGGCGGGAGTGAGACGGGGTAAATTGCCATCCCTAGTACCAAACCTATCTATTATCGAGAAATTTATAATTTTTTTTTCTTTTTTCTTCATTCTTCACAATTTGAATTTTTATTAGCATATTTTATCTACTATCACACCTTTTAAAATTTTAAATTAACTAGAAAAATACATAAAAATAATTAGTTTGTTGAAAAGGACACGACAATGTTTGTTTCACATTGCGAAAATGTTTCTTTGCTAAAAAAGAAAGGCCGAACATCTAATTCATATTTTATTTTATTTGTTTGAAATTATATTTCAAGTTTTTGTTAGAAGTAGGGAACATAAAATTATTAATGCAAAATTCATTTTCTTTTATTTTATTGTCTTCTTGCAAATAAACTTTAGGGATAATTGTAGCAAAAGTCTCAAATCTTTGAAACACTAACAGATTTTCTTCAAACCTTTGATTTGTTGCACCCGTCACCCCAAACATTTTCAAACGTTGCAGGTGAAGTCCTTTTGGACAGTTTTCATCCACAATTTCGTTAGTTGATTAAATATTTAACTTTGACCACATTTTTAATATTTTAAAAATTGGTAAAAGAATAATTTTATATTATCACTTTAAATAATTAAATTAAAAAAACACACACACATATCGTCTTCTTCTTCTCATCGCCCACGCCCACCCCACGCCCACCCCACCCCCTCAAAAAACAAAATCAGAATCGAAAGAATTTAGGAAGAGGCCCTTCACTTTTTTTTATCACTTTCTTGCATTTTCACTTCCACCACAATTTTCTGATCCACATTCTTCATGAGAAATTTTAAGCAGGAAAGAGAAAATTTAGGAATTTTTCTTCTTGATTTCAAGAAAAATTCTAACTAATCCAGAATACAAACAACTAATTTGCTAACCAAAACAACTATAAATGTAATCTTAGTACCTGTTAATTTCTCAAAACAAAAATTTTTTATCTTTCCTTGGATGCTTGAGCTTTTGGGTTTAATTCTTTTGATATCTTGGACTCTAAATTTCCACTCTCATCCATGTTATATTTTTTGGGTTTTTCTTTGTAGTTTTGCAGAAGACGAACCCTAAAGAATTAAAGGTGGCGGTGGTCAAGTGGCTGATTTTGGGTTTGAGGTGGGGGAAGGGGTAGGGGTAGGAGTAGGAGTAGGAGTAGGAGTGGACATGAGAATGAGAATGAGAATGAGAAGAAGAAGATGATTGTATATTTTTTTTAATTTTTAATTACTTTAATTATTTAATGTGATAAATATAAAGTTATTTTTTTCCCATTTTTAAAATATTAAAAATGTGATCAAAAATTTTTTTTTGGGTCACCTAACGGAATTGTGGATGAAAATTGTCCAAAATGACTTTACCTGTAACATTTGAAAATGTTAGAGATGACGATTACAACAAATCAAAAATTTAGAAAAAATTTATATCAAAGATTTGGGACTTTTGCTTCAATTATCCCTAAACTTTAGTATGTACTTTTCATAACTACACTTTTTAGCCAGCCCACCCCCGCCCTCACGAAACTCCAAAAGCTTCTAAACAAATAAAAATGGAAGGCGAAACCTAATCAAAATTTCCAGCCCAAATTCTCAACAGATCTCTCTCTATATTTCTCTTCAATCACTCAATTTCATTGACTTTAGCTACTTTTTGTACAATGTTACCGAAGCAATCAGAGTACGGAATGGAAGGCGACGACGAGAGAGAAGAAGAATCAGAAGAAGAAAATTCGGAGGCTGAGGAAGAAGAGGAAGATGAACCGAGGCTTAAGTACCAGAGAATGGGTGGCAGTGTGCCCACGCTACTCCAAAACGATGCAGCTTCATGTATTGCCGTTGCTGAACGCATGATCGCGCTCGGTACCCATAACGGCTCGGTTCACATTCTCGATTTCATTGGCAATCAAGTTAGTTTTTTTATTCTCATTTTGTTGAGTCAATTTTGTTTTTAATTAGGTGGTAATGGTGTTTTGTTTGATTCAGTTAGATATTATGGCTGATCAATGATGATTAGTGGGATTTTGGATAGATTTTGACTTATAGTTAGCAGTTTTGTTAAGAGAATTATGGGTGATCTGGATATGTTACTACAAAGTTTTTAGTACCCCCCGGGAGTCCCTGCTAGCATTAATGTCTCTGTCACAATTAAATAGTGGGTCCCAATATATATTACAAATGTTAATTAGGCTGGGAGTATGGAGTTTCCATACTCCAGAAGTACTAGAAATTGTTCTGTTATGTTGGTAATTTTGTCCTAGGGATATGGTTGGTTGAATAGGAAGGTGAATTGGATAACTGGGAAATAATTAGTGGTTTGACTCACCATTGAAATCCTTGAATGAGCTGATGCTGATTGAACTTTTGTCTTAGAATATTGCCCGTCAAATTCTTACGAACATAATATTTTTTTCTTATATTAAAGAAAAAGAACTATTTTCAGTGTTATTGCACATATATAGACATGGAAACATACATGCGCTTGCAAGAAATTGATGCTGTCCAAGACTGTCACTAGGACATGAAAGAAATAGATAATGGTTAGCTGAAGATCTTTCGTGCTGGGAAAGTTCACAATTTCATACGATGAAAGTGCCAGAACCCTCTCTTAGCTGAACACACTAGGGATTGGTTTTAATTATATCGGGGATTGAGAAATGTTTCAGGAGTAATTGTATAAGTTATATGTGGATTACCTTTGCTAACTTTAACATGTTTTTAATTTAAATATTGCACGTTCACTCTTCATTAAAAAGAAATCTATTTTGTAGGTGTTGGTTAACAAATTCATTTATCAAATATGCCATGGCTTTGACTTTTTACTGAAATCGACAATTTTTATGTTGATAAACTTGTGCATGTTAGTTTTGAGCTTTGAGTATTCAGAGTCAAAATGGAAGCGTTCGAGATTTTACTTGCATTAAATGATTGGACGGAATATTTCACTTCCAACTCAAGCACCATCAATGTTGTTTTTCTATCCTAAAATAATTTTACCTCAGTTCAATCATGTATGTCTCAAGAGAATCAGTTAAATGACTTACTATACCTGCAGCCTGCAGGAATCACCTCTACATTATGCTGCTGAAGCACAGAACAAATCTCCAATAGCTCAACAATTTCATCATCCGTAAAATACCTAATAATGATATTCTTCACTTATAAAATGGAAGGTTTCTTTGGTTCATATACTGTCGAATTTCCTATTCCTATTCCTCTTCCTATTCCGAGTTCTGTGTACATGACTTTAAAATTGGAAAACTGAAGCATGAATACCTGAGCTAAACTAATCTAGAATATTTGGAACTCAAATTAGGACTCAGATAAACATCAATATTCTAGCTTACAACTGTGGGCCAATATTGTAGTCATACAGCCGAAAATTCTTTGCCTTCAAATTCCTTAGTATCAGAGAAATGCCACTTCGCACATTTATCCTTTATCACCCTTCATTATGCACAATCCACCGTCTGTGTTCTTAAATGGGGACTGTGTTTTATTTTATGACATTATTGTCTGATTAGGCAGCCTCATTCTTGAAACTTGAAATGAATAATAAATTTCCTCTTCTACAGGTTAAAGAATTTGCTGCTCATTCTGCTGCAGTCAATGATATCTGCTTTGATGTAGAAGGTGAATACATTGGAAGCTGTTCTGATGATGGTTCTGTTGTAATAAATAGTCTTTTCACCGAGGAGAAAATGCAATTTGAGTATCAACGTCCTATGAAGGCCATTGCATTAGACCCAGATTATGCAAGGAAATCATCCAGAAGATTTGTGACTGGAGGTCTAGCTGGTCATGTATATTTTAATGTCAAGAAGTGGATAGGCTATCGAGATCAGGTTTGTTTAGTTTCCCAAGCAATTCTACTTTTAACCCATGCTAATTCAAAGGACACAGAGCTTTCTGAAATCTGGATCTCAGTGAAATAATTATCCTTTTTACAGGTTCTGCACTCTGGTGAAGGTCCAATTCACGTAGTGAAGTGGAGAAGTAGTCTCGTTGCCTGGGCCAATGATGCAGGTGTTAAAGTTTATGATGCTGCTAATGATCAACGTATAACATTCATTGAAAGACCTCGAGGAAGCCCCCGCCCTGAGCTTTTGCTCCCTCAATTAGTTTGGCAGGTTAGTAGAAGATAAACAATGTATGGAACATTATTTGAAGTTCTATGAAAAGTGGAATGGGCTGAAAGAGGGACATAACTATATTGTTGAATACTATGCAATTAGTAACTAAAAATATTATACGTGGTATTACTTTTGATTTAGATAATACTGTTTTTCTCCTAACATATTCTACATCACATTCAGGACGATACTCTGTTGGTCATTGGGTGGGGAACATCTGTTAAAATTGCATCAATTAGAACCAATCAGAATACAGGCGCCAATGGGACACATAAGCACATGCCAATGTCTAGCATGAACAAGGTGGATATTGTAGCATCTTTTCAAACCACCTATTTCATTTCAGGAATTGCTCCCTTTGGTGATTCTTTGGTTGTTCTAGCCTACATCCCTGGAGAAGAAGATGGAGAGGACTTCTGTAGCACTGTTCCATCACGTCAGGTATTTGACTTGTTCTTCCCTCAGAGTGTTGGTGAATCATTTTGGATTGTCTATTTAGTTGCCTGTTAGCTTTGTTATTGATTAAATCACGTTCTTATCCCATCTTTTAGTGCTATGTTCATGTTAGTGGAAATTATAGTGTGTTGTCAAACATTGGCCCACATTTTTGGGTAATGTTGGTGTAAATTTGTAATGGAGATCACAAATTCTTTAGATTTTATGCACATGAAACATGAATTATTTTTCTCTCCTGCTTTCTACCTATTTTTGGGATTTTTTTACATTTGTTTTACATTTTTCCTGTATTTTATCATTGTTTCCCTTTTTTTTGTTTTTCAAAGCTGGCATTTGTAGGCCCATAACATGTAGGCCCATAACATGTAAATTTGTAATAGCAGGGGAATGCACAGAGACCAGAAGTGCGAGTAGTCACTTGGAATAATGACGAGCTTGCGACAGATGCACTACCTGTACATGGCTTTGAGCATTACAAGGCTAAAGATTATTCACTTGCCCATGCTCCTTTCTCAGGTATAGTTTGGTTGTCTATGAAGTTTCATCAATAATATATGACTATAGTCCGTTGCTCATTATTTTCTGGTTCTACTTGTAATGTTGTAAATAGAGTTGCTGTGAAAGAGATGATGTTTGTGCATTTGAATGTAGGTAGCAGCTATGCAGGAGGTCAGTGGGCTGCTGGTGACGAGCCATTTTATTATGTTGTGTCGCCAAAGGATGTAGTTATTGCTAAACCTAGGTTGTTGACTCTTTTCCTTCACTTCCATTAGATATTACCTTCTATTTATGTATGATTATATTCGTGGTGCATTGATAATATGAAAATTACTTCTCATTTCATGTGGAATATAATCAGTGCGACCTATTCTGGTACTTCCTAGTTATCTGTTTGTATATTCATCAGATGAGAGCTTTTGAGGATCGCTTGATGTAGGCTTAAGCTTGCTGGTAAATTTCGACATCAGTAATTACTAGATGTCAAATGTCCGTGGGATTTTCCTCATTCAGAGTACCTTATATGTGGTTATTTAGTTCGAAAGGTGTCTAAAAATATAGATGCTGAAGCAACCAATTAATGATTGTATGACGTTTTTCACTGATCCGCATCTATTCATTCTGTTGATATTTACTATAAGATTCTTCATTTTGTTATCATTCTTTATTGCTTCGTCATTGTTCAAGATGTCTGGTATGTGATTTTAAGTACAATGGCAGTATAAGTCTCTCCTTGTTCTACACAAAAACAGAAAGAAAAAAAAAAAAAAAAAATAGAAACAAGAAAAAGAAGGTTACCTAGTCTGCAGTACTATGCTTGTACTTATCTATGATTTCATGCAAATAAAGGTTATGAAATATATAAGTTGTAAACTTATTTAGTTATTTTGTTGTTAGGGATGCAGAAGATCACATATCTTGGCTACTTCAACATGG
Source organism: Fraxinus anomala (assembly GCA_903798345.1). Taxonomy (NCBI): domain Eukaryota; kingdom Viridiplantae; phylum Streptophyta; class Magnoliopsida; order Lamiales; family Oleaceae; genus Fraxinus; species Fraxinus anomala. The sequence continues at coordinate 11,283 of CAIGRN010062468.1, forward strand.
GTGGCATGAGAAAGCCTTAGAAGCAGTTGAAGCTGGTCAGGGACGCAGTGAGCTTGTTGATGAGGTAATATGTTTGATTGCATCTTTGGCTGTCATTGTTTGACCAGTGATGCTACACTGTATTATCAGTCGTGCTTTCATTGTTCTTTGTCTTACTTTGTGTTCATTCTCTGTGCACTTTTTAGGCAATAAATTGATTGCTATGAAATTTCTTCAGAGAAAGGTCTAATATTATTATATGCTTATGTCTATACTGATTCTTGGCTGACTCATTTTTGTTTTAATTGAACAACCATGACTTGAGAAGTGTCATAAATTCAACTCTTAATTTTCTGGAAATGTAGTTCGTAAAAATGTCGACACTCGTACATAAAAAAGTGAAAACACTTGAATGAATGGAATCCTTAATCAAGCAAGCAAGGTAATCTTTTAGGCTTTCTTCATTGCATTTCTTACACAAGGAGATGCCTCATGTTGGAAATTATGTGATTTAAGAAGATCAATGAGACGGACTGGAAATTGAGTACAGTGAAATTGTTATTAGTTTCTAATGGCGTCAAATGGCACCCACAAATTTCCAAGATCATTTGTTTTCTGCTGATTTGGTCGCAAATGCTTAGTTATGAAGAACAATTACCGTTTAACAAACTAAGTTTAATTGTTCTTCATAACTAAGCATTTGCAACCAAATCAGCATCTGCTTTCCTGTTTTTGTTGAGCTTGAACTCTTGTCGTTAATGAACGAAGAAGCTGTCAATTAACTTCTATTTTAGAAAGGAATTCCATAAAATTGATTTTTTTTCAAGAAATAATAAATTTTGTACAATTGTATCTTGTACAACTACTTCTGCTTCCATGAAGCTTCAATGGGCAAAACTAGAAGACAATAGTTCATAGCAGAGCTTATCTTTGATTCTTAGATTTTTGGCATTTAGTGAAAGCTTTTTATGCCGATTAGAAAATCGTGTCTGCATTATTAATCTTGATAGAGATACTGTTGTCTTGTAAAAAGTATGACTTTTAGTTTGGTTTTTGATATGATGTTTACATGTTTATTGTGGAAAAAAAGATTTTGCAGAATCTTCACGTTCATTTTAAACTCATGAATTTTCCAAGTTGTTTACTGTCATGTAAACATGAGCAGCTTCTTTCTGACATATTCTTGAAAATATACATTCTGAGATTGTTAAACTCCAAATAGGTGGGATCGACATATCTTGACCATCTAATCGTGGAACGGAAATATGCTGAAGCTGCCTCATTATGTCCCAAATTGTTGCGAGGATCAGCTTCTGCATGGGAAAGGTACTTGTGTGTGTGTGCTTGCTTGTAATGTTTATATGTGTATGACCTTTGCAGTTCTGTTTAGTAACTGAAGGATGGTTACTTTCAGGTGGGTTTTCCATTTTGCTCATCTTCGTCAGCTTCCTGTATTAGTTCCATACATGCCAACAGAAAATCCAAAATTACGTGACACTGCTTATGAGGTCTGTAATGCTTATGATTGTCTGCGAACTCACCTGACGCATCTTTTTCTTTTGTTGATATGTGAAACCGGAAGTTGAAGCCTGAATTGTTTGTGACTCTAGGTTGCTCTTGTTGCTTTGGCAACAAACCCATCCTTCCATAAGGATCTTCTATCAACTGTTAAATCTTGGCCGCCTGTAATTTATTCTGTTTTGCCCGTTATCTCCGCGATAGAACCTCAGCGTAATACATCGTCTATGACTGATGCACTCAAAGAGGTTAGCCCTGAGAAATTTTATTTATCTCATGCATTCTTGCTATACATTTACAGTGTTACATCCATGTCAGGCTCTGGCTGAGCTATATGTGATTGACGGACAATATGAGAAAGCTTTTGCCCTATATGCTGATGTGAGTCAGTTCATGACTTTTTTTATTACTATCACACCTCATCAAATGCATCCTTAACGTGCCACTTGGAAGCATGCTTTGCCTATATTATGGTTTTAAGGGCTTGTTACATTCTCTGTTTCATTTATTTCTGCGTGTTTCAGCTTATGAAGCCGGATGTATTTGACTTCATTGAAAAACACAATTTACATGATGCAATTCGTGAAAAGGTACTTTCTGAATTTCATTTGATATTATCTTTTGCATATCTCAAGAATAAAGTTTTAATCTTTTGCATTTTCGAATAAGGGACCATTCATCCTCAAATTTTTTATATCCTTTATCCCATCAATAAAATCCCAAATAAAAAAGAATACACGTCTTCCTGTTAATTAAGTCATTATGATTGCATGAATTTTTCATTGATTCACGTGTGTTTGCAGGTTGCCCAACTTATGATGATAGACTGCAAATGTGCAATTCCACTGTTGATCCAGCATAGAGACCTAATTAGTCCACAGGATGTTGTGTCACAACTTATGGCTGCAAAGAATAAGTTTGACGTCCGACACTTTTTGCATCTGTATCTGCATTCACTGTTTGAGTTAAATCCACGTGCCGGAAAGGATTTTCATGACATGCAGGTTTGTAGTAATTGGTTCACTTTTCTTTTGACTCTTTTGGAGTGGTAGCCATCTAAACTTGCTTTGGAATGGCTTATCATTAATATCTCATCTTGTTAATCTTTAAAGACCAATTAGGGGACTGTGTTCATATGAAAATCATATGCATCCTTTTGCCTTTAGCTTTTTATTCAAATTGAAAGGCAACGAATTACAATAATGTAGGAAACAAAAAAATTTAAATAAAAAGCAAGGTCTGTCATGACTATTTCTGCATTATAACATGTACTGCAGAAATATACGTGTCATTACATGGGTGCTTGTAGAATCTGTATTTGCTTTAAAATGTTGGGCAACATGGCGAGTCATTAGGACTATTTGTCATTATAAGTTTTCTGTTCTAGTTATACATGTGTTCACACATTGATCTCTTGTGCTGCACAAAAATGCTTTAGAATTTGGTCCATTAAACCATATGGAAACGCTGGACTTGTCACTGTTTCCACATTATGGCTAATCATACATAGTTAAAGTTTCTGGTTGGGTTACCATAATGCTACTCAATAGATGGCCAAGAAACTGAGTTGCTTGTTTGTTGTTCGACTGCATGACAAGGAGAGAGAAAAATAAGTCTCAACTAGACCAAACAATCTGACCTTCTTGCAGAGGCTGAACTGTTAATTGATGCTCTCTTTGTTCAGCCACCCGGTCTGGGGAAATTTTGAGATGCATTATTGTCAGAATTCGTGGAAATGCCATGAAACTTGAAAAAAGTAAGGTCGATAATAATGGGTTCGATAGGAAACGGAAATTAAATGGGAAGGAAGACAATTGTTGATTAGATGAACAGAGTCAGGCCTCATAATAACCCTTTGTTTGAAGTATGTGCCTTTGTAGCTCATAATCTTGAACTTTCAGAAAGATGGGTCTTGAGGATGATTTATGTATATATTTGTCGATATACGGATTTGGACGAAGTGTAACTCAAGGCTTCTAGAGGCCAGGTTGAATACCTCTGCAAGTTGTTGACTAAATTGGTCTGATTAGTTGACATTTTGAATCATGATATATTCTGCAAGCAGAGCAAGTTCTCTTGCTTTCTGAGGCATTTAGGCTTTTAAATTGATTGGAATCTTACAAGTGTATTTTTTGTGTATACGGCTCCTCTCTATTGCCCATTCCCCAAATTCTCTGATTTGTATATCATATGACATTAATTTGCGCGATACTGTGCTTGTGGGTTTATGCCAATCTACATTAGCGAATAGTATTTAAAAAATTGAGTGGAAGTGTTATGGAGAGGATATATGTCCTTGATATGATATCGTCTTCGTCGTTGAGTATGCATTGCAAGTTCCTCTGGTCAGCTTCATTATTTCTATTAGTTTAAGACATAGCACACCAACTTCATCATAACAAGATAAAGAAAGCTTTCTTTTATTTTGGCTCGTGACAGCCACCGGCTACATTTGTCTGGAACAAACTGGCTGTTACTGCAGTTTCAATAGCTTGTCACTGTAGTTTCAATAGCTTGTCTTGTATTTTGTGTTAAATTATTTTTTAACATGATATGTTATCTTAACATTTCTTTCTTTGATTTGGAATTTTTTCATCAGGTTGAGCTCTATGCTGATTACGATAAAAAAACGCTGCTTCCATTTCTTCGTAGTAGTCAGCATTATACACTGGAAAAGGTTTGTTCCATGAGTGGGTAATTCTTCATAATCTTCCATCACCTGTCATATCTAAAACTTCATGAAATTTTATCTCAGGCATATGACATTTGTGTCAAAAGAGATTTATTGAGAGAGCAAGTCTTTATCCTTGGAAGGATGGGAAACTCAAAGCAAGCCCTTGCAGTAATTATTAATAAATTGGGGGATATTGAAGAGGTGCCTCTCTCTGTTCCCATAAATTAATTCATTTTCTGCTTTTCAGTTTGAAATTGCTTAGTGACAGGACATCTCATTATTTTGTGCAGGCCATTGAATTTGTATGTATGCAGCATGATGATGACCTCTGGGAAGAGTTGATTAAACAATGCCTGAATAAACCTGAGATGGTAAGCTGTGGGCTCTTAATGCCAATCAAATGCTATCGCAAAAGCATTATTACTACATTTTGAAATTTCTTTTTCTTTTTGTGCTGGTTTTATTTAATTTTATTCGTTGGCAGGTCGGGGTATTGTTGGAGCATACTGTTGGCAATCTTGATCCCCTATATATTGTAAATATGGTGCCAAATGGCTTGGAGATTCCTCGGTAAGCATGTTTTCTACATTTTTTTTTTCATTTTTTGCTTTGTTCAGATTGTTAGTTTGCATGTCTTCTTTCTTCCATGTCAAATTTCATATGGATGAAAAGCATTTTGGTTTTTTGTTGGGTTTGTTACTTAACCCAGGTTGACATGTCAATTGCCTATTTATTTAGACAAACTGGGTCATAAAGTCAAATGTTCAACATGCCAAAATGTTGTAAAATTTTTATTATCGGTTCTCAACATTACCCTACTTTGTGTAGTACTACAAAGCTATTATATTGTGCCTGCAAAGTCTGAATTAACCTGTAAAGAATCCACCGTACTTAAATGATTGCTCTTTCATTTATCGACTCATCTGTGTAGCCTGATGTAAGGCGTTTTTTTCTAATGTCATATATGGTGGGAAAATCCATAAAGTGCTTTTATTAGCTATCGCTACTTGCTAGATATCTGGAAGTGTATTTTGTGGTACTATTAAAACACTTGGATGCTGTTTTGATTTGATCTATGGATGAGTATGCAAGGTGATGGACCTATTACTCTATGTTCTAATCCTTCAAGTCAAATTTGTATTCTTCCTGGCACTGTAGTCATGACTTTTAGATATATATGCACTCCCTCCAAGATGGTGCAGTTTCATTTAATTTGCTCAATTGTTAACCCATTCTTTCTCAGGTTGAGGGATCGTCTAGTCAAAATCATCACCGACTATAGGACAGAAACTTCTCTTAGACATGGTTGCAATGACATACTCAAGGTAATTTTCTTGCCCTTAATTACTTCTGATACAATTATAATCACAATTGCTTGATAGTTCATTTTTACTTGCAGGCCGATTGTGTTAATTTGTTAATCAAGTACTACAAAGAAGCAAGACGAGCTATTTACTTGAGCAACGAAGACGGAGCACGCAGTAAAAGGGACAAAAACAGGGCTTCTCAGTTTGCAGATAGATATTTGAGTGTGAGGAGCATGGAGGTCAAGTCGAAAACACGGGGTGGCACTAGATGCTGTGTGTGTTTCGATCCATTTTCTATACAAAATGTGTCGATTATTGCTTTCTTTTGCTGTCATGCTTACCACACAACGTGTCTTATGGATTCCACCATTTCCATTAGTCAGCAGCAAAAGAAGCCACCAACTCCTACCAAACCCCCAGATGAATTATCATATTACGAATATGACAATGGGGGCGCTGAGAATGATGAGGACGAGGATGCTTCCTTGGGTTCTCCTCAAATGCGTTGTATCTTGTGTACGACCGCTGCAGGATGAGCTTCTTGTGTTTTGTGTTCATGTGTACTATAGTCTTTAGCGTGGCGTGTGCATATACGAGGGAAGCTACTCTCTCCGTCCCATATATGTAGGCTCACTTTCTATATTTTCTTGTCCTAAATATATAGTTTTATTTTTTTATTGAGAATGTTTTGTTTTGTTCCTTTACTAATATACCCTTATTTAATTTACCTAGTTATAATCAATTTACTATTAGTTAGTTGTTGATAATTAAATAAGGGTTAACTAGGAAATTTTTTGTTAAAAATTATTTTTTCAATAACGTTAAATAAGATTTCTTAATTTGTGTAAAAAACAAAACAAGTCTTTATAAATAGGACGGATGAAGTATCTTTGTTGTACTTTGTGTGGGCAAAGGGGCCTTTGTATTTTTGTATAGCGAAAATTACACAAAATCTTAATTTTCAAAATCAATATTCAAAAATTAGGTAGGAAGTTTCATTTTAAAAAAATTAGATATTCATTTAATTATTATATATTAATATTTTAATATTAATAACAATATAAATTAATTTATATACACACCCCTACACTATCTATCCCATCCAAATCCTAAAATCAAATTTCTTCCATCTCCTCTCCATTCTCTCATCTCCTCTCTCGTCTCTCTNAATTATTATAAATTAATATTAATAACAATAACAATTAATTTATATACACACCCCTACACTATCTATCCCATCCAAATCCTAAAATCAAATTTCTTCCATCTCCTCTCCATTCTCTCATCTCCTCTCTCGTCTCTCTATTCAAATCGTTGTCACTACGGTCGACGACGCTTCTCCTCTCCTTTCTCTCTCTCGTCTTCACTCTCCCTCCTGTCTCTTTCTCTGTCATTTTTCTCACACAGCGGAGCTCGTCGAGATTGTTTGGTAGAACTACTAGTTGTGGTCACAAGAAGAGGTGGTGGTGATATTGGTTGCGGTGGCGGATTTGATGTTTTTATTGGTAGGGTGATTGCTGTGGTGTGGTAGTGTTGGGAGATATGGTGGATTTTAGCAGGCGGCGGTGGCGCGGATTAGAGGTGGTGGTGGTGGTGGTGGTGGATGGTTGTTGGAGCAGATGACCCATTGTTATACCAACATTAATTGAAGGTTGGATGCTAGAATTGAGGGTTGAAGTCTTGTGGAGTCCTCAAATGACTGGGAATAGACGGAACCTGCCTGTGCGTGAGCTACCTTGCTTGATTCGTCCATGTTGGTTCGAAATTGGATATGACCCATGGGTTCATTGGATACTCCATGATCAGGCGGTGTTGGGGGTGGTGGCCATGGGTAGCATCGTCGGTGCCAAAAATAATGACTGAAGGGTCCGAGTTCGTTGTGGAGAAAAAATTCTGCAAATCTGGATTTACAGTTTTGTTTGTTGTTATGAAGATATCTGTAGGTGCACCATGAAGAGGTTGATCGACCTGTAGGGTAGATATGACATGGGTGTTGCTAGAAGTCAAGTTTTTTACCAGATCTTGGTGCGTGTTCAGGCGGTTTTAGCTCAAATTTCCGACTGGTTCTCTTAAGTTTGGAGCAAGATGTGGGGTGGGAATTGTAGAGGGCGATGAGAGCTTTCCAATGGTATGGTGATCCGATATGGCTGCGATTTTTGTGTGGTGGTGCAAGTGTAGGTGTTGACGGTGGTGGTGGTGTCGTGGTGCTGGCGACGGTAGCAAGCATGTGACCAATTATTTGGTGGTTATTTTTGTACCGTGGTCGATTATGTTGGATCTGGTGGTGGCCGTGGTTTTGGTGGTGGCGGCGGCGGTGGCGGTGGATCTTCTTGTTGACGGTAGTGGTTTTGAAGTTGAAAGTGGTAGTTTGTTGGAGGTGGTGTTGAGAGGTTGTGTTGTTGGTTTGTTTGAGATGGTGATGTTGCTATTAGGTGGCGACGGTGGTGCTATTGCTGTTGGAGGCAGTGACAAGGTTATTGTCGCAAGCGTTGGTGGTTGTCACAAATTATTTGGTTGATTGTGACCATTAAATTGGTTAACCTATGACCAATAAACAATATTTGACCAATAAAAAAAAATTGTGACATAAAAAATGTTAATTTGTGACTGTAATTTGATAATTTGTGACGGTATAATAATTTGTGATTTATAATATTTGTGATTTGTGACCGATAAATAAATTGTGACTTTTAAATTTTTAATTTGTAACCGATGAATAAATTGTGACTTATAAAATTTTTGAACTGTGACCGTAAAATAATTTGACACATAAAAATTTTGATTTGTGATCGAAAATAATATGTGACTAATTAAATGGTTAAGTTGTAACCAAATTGTATAGATCCGTGGCCTTAATATATTTAACTAATTAAATCATAAATAAATTTTAAACTCGATTTTTGAAATTTAAAACATCTATCCTTAATTTTTGAAATGGTATATACTAAAAACCTGATTTATGTATTTTTCCTTTTTGTATATTTATTGCTGATTTTTTCGTGGGCTGCATATGACCTTTGAAGGTATAGGATTTCATGGCCGTAGAGAATTTTTGAAAGGGATAACATTTGGGAAAATTACACAAAATTCTACTTTTCAAAATCAATATTCAAAAATCAGGTAATAAGTTTCATTTTTCAAAAATCAG
>CAIGRN010062490.1:0-13225 GCA_903798345.1 Fraxinus anomala
CTCGATTTAATTTAAGTAAAAATAATTTTTTTTAATAGATTTTAATAAAAGCTGATGAAATATATGGTTGAAAGTTATAGGTCTCATGAATGTGTAATTAAAATTAATTATTAATTTACATTTAGAAGTCTTTTAGAAACACCTTCGTAAAATTAAGAAAGAAAGTTGGTCTTGTCCTATGAAACTCAAAAATAAAAATAAAATAACATTGGATCCCTCCATGAGAAGACATGTGACAAGACAGATTATAAACAAAATGTCCAACTCCAATTGAAATTCACAATTTTTTCAACATGCTGTGCACATGGTGGGGCCCCCTCATGTGAGGGGTTGTTCCTCCACCATTTTCCTTTTTGGCTATACATTATTTACATATCAGGCACAATTATATTATTTAAAATCAAAGGTCCAAATTGTCTTAAATAAGAATTAAATAATGTTCGACATCATATATGTCATCGATTGGTAATTTTAAAAAAAATTAAACAACAATAACAATATAATATTTTTGACACACGAGAACTAGGTTATTTTTAAAATATTTTTCTCTAAAAAGAAATAGATCATCCATGTTATTTGCTACACAGACCAAACAATAAATAGATACAAAAGTAAATATGGAAGTTAAATTTTTTCTCTATACGAAGATTGATAAATTAACTGATCAAAAGTACGCGAGTGTTCTGTTTTGTTACGGTGCTCAAAACCCACCTTTAGCAGAGGAACCAAGTATTCTCTAACTTTTACTTACTTTTTTCTCCCTTTCAATATTTATATGATTAGTTAAAGGTTGCATTTGTTTGAAACATTCTGAATTTTTAGTTGGAATCGTATAAAGCAACCGAGAATGCAAACTCAATTTTTGCGAATATATTATTTAACTCGAACAATCGCATAATAACTCGATGAACATTGTCGCGTAAGAACCTTTCCTAGAAAGCATATATTAAACTAAGAGCAATAAAAGAATAAAGGCAAGCATTCAAGATCCGCTTAGAACAACTAAAGAGAAACCTCGTATAGTACTGCTGCTTACACTAATACTCAGTAGGAGGTGGCTGAATCTTTATTTTTTAACATTCGTTCAATGCACAGGTCATCATATAAATTCGAACACTATTATAATTCAGGTTATTCAAGGCTCTGTATCGTCCTTGAAGTTAATAGTAATTGGAGTTACCATACATTGTTGCAAATACTTAGAATCAGATCCCCCTCTCTAAAGCTCAAATAGCTCAGTGCACATTGTCACGTATGACCCTTTCTTAGAAAGCATAAACTAAACTAAGGGCACATAAAGAATAAGACAAACATTCAAGATCTGCTTAGGACAATTAAATGGAAATCTTGTTTAGTATTGCTTCTTCCACCAAGATAGACTCTGTATTGTCCTTGGAAGTTAATGGTAATTTGAGTTACCATTTATTGTTGCCACCTTCAAACACTTAGAATTAGTTCTCCCTCTCGAGATCATTACCTACAATAACATGTACTCATTTAAACAACTGGATAATCAAATATAAATTTCTCTTAGTAGTTCACGTGACTATCACACAACAAATGTATCAGCAATGCATTTCAAAGAAACGTAGAAGCTTCCTTTTTAACAAAACAATCCAAGGTCAATTCATAATAGCTTACTTGATGGGTCTTTCTACACCAAGCCTCCATTTTGGATACAATTTATAAATTGATTTATATATTCGATCAAAGTCAAACATTAATTATAATAACACATTCATAACTATACTCATTATCATCCACACATTTTGTAGGACCCGTTAATATTCCAGTTTGTAAACCATTTATACATTTTCCAAACAAAGGCTAAAATATGCAAATAATTGATTAAAAACATACGAGACTTAGGGAATAACTTACGATATGAGAGAATAGCAAACATAGCCGGTATGATGAGCACAAGCAAGAAAGTGGCAGCAAAGACTGAAATGAGTGCCCGTGGACCGTTGATATAATTTCGTCTTAATGTTGTCATCCTTATATTCCATTTGCTGCGACAATGATGGTTCACAGTGTTGAAAATATTAGAATACGAAAACTTTTCAAAAACTATGATATTCTTGCCTAGCTGGTTGAATACATGATAAACCATTTCATCGCTAATCGCTCCCCAAAAGGTTGTTAACGATTCCACAAAGTCGCAACAATTTTGTATTTTCAAGGGAATGGACAAGACAATGCATGAATAATACATAGTCTGTCACATATTTTTGAGGACTGTCTGCGAGGTAGTACTCATATGCAATCAGATTTCGGACCAACGATTCTGTTGAATTAGAAATTTCCTATTCTGCAATCTTCATAACTTTATTTTCGAATTTAATATGAAGCAAACTATGATATTCTGACTTTTGGATGGAAATCTCTGCCTTCTCAAGCTCTACAGCTGAATTTATATTAGCTACTTTACCTGAATTTCTAGCATCTATCAGAGATACTACCGTTGCAAAGGAAGAACACTGGATGTCATGTACAATGCCAAGAAGATGGAGAGTATTAATAGGGAGTACTTCAGGAAGATCATCCCTTGTCAGTTAAGGGTCATCCTCTTCATGGAAATTAGTGTAGTTGCAAGAAATTCTTTCCAGCAAATAGAAGCCAACTAATCTGAAAGGGAATATATTGTTTTAACAATAGAAAAGAAAATATGCAAAGTAGCTAACTTTTAATAAACAAAAGAACAAGAATGAAACAATTTTGGATGCTCAATCTCATTTTGTACTTGTAGACTCCCGTTAGCTGAAATAGTTTCCATGTTTCTTTTGGAATCCTCCATTTCGTCCAACTACATCCCCTCACATTCCTCCCCAAACAAGATTATTTTTAGAGTAATATCTTACACTCCTCCCCAAAAGAAGATTGTTTTTAGAGTAATATCTATAGTAATTTCCTGTCAAAACAAACTTTGCCCATGATGCATAAAACTGCTAGACAAAACTGATTGAATATAGGGTAATCTTCCGTCCTTTAGATAATAACTGTTGGTTAAAAATTACTTGCCGAAAACGCCATCTAACACTTGATCACTTGACCTGTAAAGTGTAGTTATGTCAAGGCAAAGAAAGCCGCATTTTCCATACACACATAGCTAATTTAGGTGTCAACCTATGCCAATTAAAGCGATATAGGTCTTCGCACAATCTGTTTTAAATGTTTGTGACACGTGGGTGTTGAATCCACATAAAGTAGAACCTAAAATACGTGAAAACATACGCATTTAAAAGTGGAAGTCATAGAATCTAATAATTCTTTCCCGTTTAGAAGTTCATTTCATTTACTTATAAATAATTCTAAATCAAAATTAACTTTCTATTTTGTTTAATTTAGTACTATTTCTATGTATGTAATTTGATTTATTATAACGCACGTCATTTATGTATTGTATAATATTTTCTCTTGGTTAAATCTTATGATTCTTTTCTCCCGGTATTTTTAGTTCATGTTGGTGACTTCTTCTTCTAAGTATGAACTCATTTAGTCCTTTGATGGATTCTTCAACAATCTCTACTGATGGAGAATCTACCGTTGTTAAACATGAGACTACTCTTCATACACAAGTGAGGCATACAATGCATTCATTCGCCAACAACGAAATCAAAGACAAAGGGATTGGAGAAATCGAATAAATGGGACGTGTTGATTCTCGCAAAAGGGTAACTGGCGCAATATTATCTTGAAGTACTAATTTCAGTTCTGCCCACATGAATGAAGCAATATTACATCATGAGACTTCTACTTCAAATCAAGAAACAACTAATGTTTTTGAACGTGTAAAACTTGTGAACATACCAACTACTACATATGTATTACCAACATGTACCTATTGTAATCATTGCGATGCACAAAAATTTCATAGAGAAAGTAAAAGTTTTTGTTGTTAGGATGGAAAAGTTAAACTTTGTATGCCCGATTCATCAACTAAATTATATACTTTGTTTACTTCTAAAGAACCCAGTTGTATGGAATTTAAGAAAATTTTGAGAGGGTATAATAACCATTTTGCATTTACTTCTTTTGGTGTAAAGTATGACAAAGAACTTTTTAAAGCATATAAATGTATTTGTACATTTAGAATTCAAGGTCAAGTATATTATTATGTAAATCAACTTATGCCAACAAATAGTACGTCTTGTTATATGCAATTATATTTTTACGATACGGATAATGAACTTAAAAATCCTATGAAAAATTCAAACAATTTTGTTGAAGCTACTCTACTTATCTTAATTGAAATCCTGAAAGTAAATCCTTACAATAGATTCTTTAGGTCTTTAAGTGATATGAATAATTTGTACGATCATTGTATCCTCCACATAAGATGCCACTCAGGACTTGATCAAAAAGTCTTTAATACTCCTACATCGTCTCAAGTAGCTGCTGTATGGGTTGCGGATGATGAAAATGTAGATGTTTGCATTTGTGACATTACTATATATGGTCATTCTTGTGATTCACATAGCGTTCATTATTACTATGTTTGTTATGATCCTTTGCAATGCCCTTTACTTTTCTCATTTGGGAAATCTGGTTGGCATGAAGGTATCGAAAGAATTTAAATAAAAAACTGGCAACCTCAGAGTTTGCCTGGATGTGTTAGTCTTCCTAGCTCAATTAATTCTGCAACTAAAATAATCGAAAAAGAGGCTGAAGGTTTGGAAATATATGCTTTATTATCTTTTGCAAACTGTATATTCTAATTTAATATTCAAATTTGTTTATCATTTCATAAGCAGTGCTAAATGGAAAGACGAAACGATCTCGATCTCAAGTCTCTTGCCGAGAATATTATGCATATAAGTTACAAATTAGGCCTTCAAGTAAGTCTATATTACTTCACGCGGGTAGACTTTTCCAGCAGTATGTTGTAGATATGTATGTTAAAATTGATTATTTTTTTGACATCAATAATTGTACTTGTGAAATCAATGTTGTAATTTATGTACCTTTTCTAATTTCTACCACTTACAGTCACAAAATGTACAAGACAAATGAGGAGTCAAGGTGAGGCTTCAATTTAACTTTCCATTTAGATTATATCACGATTATTTTATTCCATGCTTTTAAATTTTATTTGGTGGTTCAAATGCTTAACTCAACAAATATGAGCGCTATATTTTTCGACTTTCACAATGCACCAATATCTTGATCAATTTTTCAAGAAATTAGTTCAACATATGTGCTATACAATTCTCTATCTTTGTTCATTTCGCATATGATAAGTCAAAAAAAATTGTCAATAAAGATTTTTTCATACATGTTGGATACCCACTTTGATAATTTAAATTTGAGGCTTGGCTATAAAATTACGACTCAGTTGCTTAAATTTTTAGTTTTTTCTTTTAAGATAGTTTCATTTTTTAATGTAACAGGTTAATAATCACCAAGAATTCCGAGATAGTAGGTGCTTCTATATTGTTTCAATTAATGGTGTCAAAGAAAATGTTTCCTTCATAAGTTTATTTTTGTTGATCTCATTCAACTTAAAATATTTCCCGTCAATCCTTAAAACTTAACACACTAACATTACCTTAAAAATAACAAAGTCGGTACATTGCACCTGCATTAAGAAAGGAACGCCTATTACACAGTATACAGAGACTCATGGAAATAATTTGGATTTCAAAAAGCATTAAGAATCTGTTTGTTGTGGAAAATTTTGACTACCCATTTTCAGAAGGAGGTGTGCATTGGAAGGCTTTCCTTTGCTGCTAGACTAACTTAAATCCCGCACACTTTGAATTTGTCTTTCAAAAAAATCAAGCATAAAGAAGTATTAAGCCCTCATGCACCAAGTGAATCCAGAAAAGCCCAGACCAATTGACAGTAAAACTAGTTCCTTCCATTTGATACAAAGTCAGATTTTGTGAAATTATGGACAATATAACAGAAAAGGGAAATGCCATATAGACCATTAATTGGAGAAAATAACTTCATTAATTCATATTATTGCCAACATATATTTCTATATCTTACAGCTAAGAAAATAACTTCATCTGCAGGTACATTGCACCTACAGATGACTAGTCTCTCCTTCTCTTAAAAGAGGGGATCAGGGTTCACTATTGATTCTGGTCACACTCGCTTTCACTCTTGAACTATTCACGAACTGGTTCTACTGCTTCTTTGTTGCATATTTTTTCACTTTCCAGTTCCCGCCTTATTTCCCTTTTCCTCCTCCTCCAAAAGCGGATAATGAAGGCGTTTTTGGTCCTTCTTCTTCTTCTTCACGATTCACTCATTCCTCTAAATTAAAACCTAAGCCTAAAATCCAGAACCCCCCTGACATTTGCTATCATGTTGAAGGTCCTCAGCTCCAAAGGGCCGGTTCCACGCCGGTACGTCGTTGTTTGGGGTACAATTCCGGCCCGGGTCCGCCGTCGAGACTGCCTCTTCAATTCTTCGGGTCCTGACCTCCCTTCGAGAAACTAAC
The DNA here is from genome assembly GCA_903798345.1 of Fraxinus anomala. Lineage (NCBI taxonomy): Eukaryota > Viridiplantae > Streptophyta > Magnoliopsida > Lamiales > Oleaceae > Fraxinus > Fraxinus anomala. The sequence continues at coordinate 6,452 of CAIGRN010062490.1, forward strand.
ACAAAAAGCTCGTATTTTTATAGCTGGTTCTTCTTCTCCGACTCCTCTGATGGGTCCAACGCGGCGGAAGCTGGGTCCGAGGCCAAAGACGTTGATGGGGCTGCTACTGATGAGGCTGAATGTAAGTCTTCATCAACTATTGTTCCCACTGTATTTAGATCTGAAGATTATTTAACGGTTAGTTTTATGAATTATAGTTATACATGCATTTAGTGTACATGAATCTGTGGGTTTATGTATGATTGTTCAAAATTTTTGATCTTTTAATCTTATAAGCAATACCTTTTGACAATCCAAGATTTGAAAATAAAATTCAACGTTGCAGTTATGGCAACTCTTAAATCTTAACTTTTTTGTATGCGGGAGCACTTTTGCAATGGTTGTACTGAAAAGGTTCAAAATGGAATTTTTGTTGCAAGCTCGTCTTAACTAATGGAGAATCTCATCTCATACAAATAGAAACGAGAAACTTTGGTGGATTTTTATGTAAGAATGCACATATTTGTATAGTATGCACAAGCTTGTTAATTTGAGGAGTGCATATCAAATTCGTGTTGAGGCTTTCTTTTACTCTCGTAAATAATTATTTCTTGATTTCTTCCATTTGCTTCCTCTGCGTTGCAACTCAACCACATAATTGGGAAAAGAAACACAAGGAACCTAAATGATGAAATTAGATATTTTGGTTATATGGTCTATGTAAAATCAATGTGTTGGGTTGTGAGGATCATCTTTCATTGCCAGATTTTCTATTATTGTGTTACATTGTTACTTTTTATGAAGGATGAGGATTATTAGATCATGTTGAACACGAGCTAGTATTTTGTTGTTCCATTTTATTTTTAGAATGTATAGTAATCAAAATCTCTTACTTGTGCAGGTTATAGCATTATCCTTGCCACACAGGCCATTATTTCCTGGATTATATATGTCTATATATGTGAAGGTATAGTTGCTTATGGTTGAGTACTTTGGTTAGATATTTTGTTTTTCTAACATCCCGGCATTCTATGTTGCTTCCCTGTGCCATTACATGGTTATATAACTTTATTGATTGACTGGCATTACCTTTGCAAAGTAATTCTTGTAGGTATAAGTTCTGTCGGATGTACTGATAATTTACTTAAAAATAATTCCAGAGTACTTCAAGGGGCACTTGGTGCACATTCAGTATGGAATTATGCTATGAATTTTTGTTATTCAACTATGAACATTCTTAATTGCTCTAATGTTGCTTGGACTCTTCATTTTATTCATTTTGGAGGAAGTACCTATGTCTGACACACACAACAAGGGTATGGGTTCCTTCTTGGAACCTTTAAATCAAATGAGGATCCTATATATCGTTTTTATTAGTTTGATATTGTATTTAAAATGATATCTAATTTCTATTTCATATTTCTAGACTTGAAATGAAATTCAAGTGAATTATCACAATTTGCAATTTCATTTATTATAGATTTACATTTAAGTATATAGCATAACACCTATCAAAGTACCCACATACCTTGTCTAAACTCAAATGCATCTAAATCATAAGTATATAACTTTCTAAACTAATTTTAAGTTTATCTGCATCTATGTATCCATATTTAAATTTTGAATCTTTTTTAGCATATCCCCATATCCTATATTTTACAGAGAGAAAAAAAGAAGAAGATGCGACTCCTGGCAACATGGATTGCTCTCTATAATTTGTCTTTTATATCCTGTCTATGGCTGTTATCTTTTATTGTTACAAATGGTACTTACCTAAATTCTATACATATAAAAGAAGTGGTGATAAGTTGAAAGCTTAACTCTTTGTTTGAAACTCATCTCATAATAAATTCTACTCATATTCTTGGTAACTAGAGAGCTGATCTGCCAACCATTTCTGGTTTTCTGCAGGATCCAAAATTGCTACAAGCTTTAGTATAGATTAGAAAACGGCAAGCTCCTTATGCTGGTGCTTTCCTACTTAAAGATAAGGCGGTATATGAGGGTACAGATGAAAAAAAAAAATATACGATCTCAATTAGTTATGTGTTTATATTAGTTTATAGTGTTGATTTGCTTATATTAGATTTTCCATGATGGAGAGGATGTAAATTTATTCATATAAATGTAGTCTCTCTCTCTCTCTCTCTCTCTCTCTCAGTATTTTCTTCAGTTAATTCTAAGATCAAGTAAAATATCCTACCTTTTTGTTGTTTAATATTTTTCTTCTGTCAATTTTAAAGCAAGTCTTATTTTTGTTTTATTTGTAACCCTTAAACTTGAGCAGGTGGCCCTGGCAGTGGTAAGGGCATTCAGTGCATTCTTTAAAACACGAGGGGACAAATTGTTTAAATTTCCTTTGTTATTATAAATACCTTGTTCGCCATCAGATGCATGTACTTGTACTACATGATAGGAAGAATAAAGTGGGATGTATTTATTGGGGCCAGGGAAAATGAGATAGGTAGTTGAAGTGCACTACATTTTATGATTATAGGGACTCGTCATTTTCAGATCACTGGCTCAACCCTTCCTGGTGTTTCAATTTGCATTGATGAGATGGTGTTGGTCGGGTTTGTGTGGGGTGTTGGACTTTTGTAAGTGAAGATCTTATAGCGTCGTGAACAAGACCTTTTGGTTTCAAGAAGTGTTGTATGTTAGATCAGAGATGTGATTTTTCTACTTACACTGTTGAGTAATATCAGCGTACACGGAAGTCGAATTAACCAAAGGCTTTGTTATGTGATTATGAATAATTTTTTTGCATGACATATGATTTAAATAAATTACTCAAATAAGGCAATTGTATTTTGTGATAGCTGCTCCTTGTGCCAATATATGTATATACTACGACAGAATGCATCATTTTATTGTACAACGCCATTTTGAATAATTTCACTTACTAAAAGAAGGAATGGAAAAATAAAAGCAGACATTCAGTCTTCGCAACTACGCTACTCATTTCTCTCCACTTTTAACACTAATTTCAGTCTTCCTCTCTTGATCATTCCAAAAATAACCAACAAGTTTATGCATAACTGAGAAGATTACCTGTATTCCCGATCTTTAAACATTTAATTTCTTCTTTTGTATATTTTTTACAGTTTCTTCAGCTATACTGTTGATTTTTTGATTTGTTTCTTTTTTTATACCAAAAAAATTGGATAAAATTGAGTTTGGTGACCTTAGGATGTTCCTTTCTAATTTTTCTTGTGAATCTTCGTTTTGTTTCTTTCTTTTTTATGCGAGATTTTAACAAATATTTCCAAAATACCAGAAAAATTCCACAGAAACTGGAGTTTTGGTGACCTCAAGTATATTCCTTTCTAATTTTTGTTGTGTACTTTCTGTTCAAGTCTACTACTTTGAAGTGTTTAATTTTTTCTGTCTTTGTTTGGAGTTTTGCGTTTGCCACCAATGTCGCGTATATCCTATATAATGGTGGACTCTTCTTTTATGCATAGGCCCTTACTACTGTGGAATTGAAGCCAAAGAAGCTTTTGGACGTGATATTGTTGATGGACATTACAAGGCATGCCTTTATACAAGAATCAAAATAAGCGGCATCAATAGAGAAGTGATGCCCAGCCACGTAAGACTTTTCTTCACTAGCTACTTATTTTGGTTTTTTCGTGAATTTTAATTTGAAATTTATATTTTCACCTCCTATACAGTGAAAGTTCCAAGTTGGACCTCCTTTTGGCATCTCGGCAAGTGATGAGTTGTGGGCAGCTTGTTACATCCTCGAAGTATTCTGACATACCTTGTTGTAAAAATCACTTTTTTGTAATTATTCGTGAGCGAGGTTATCTAAATCATTTATCTGCTAGTTAACAGAGGATCACTGGCATTGCTGTGGTGGTGGTATCGTTTGATCCCAAAGCCAATTTAGGTAAAAAATTTCAATTCGAATTTTGTTGTTTCTTCTGCCACACTAACTTAAAGTTTACTTTTGATACGAATAAATATTAGTCATTATGTTTTATAGAAACTCATTGTTTTTCACTTATTTGTGATATTTTTGCTCATTGCTAAGGTGACTGGAACGAAGCCGTGGACAAACTACAGGTAAAAACTTTGTTAACTTATGAAGATCAGCTTCTGATCTTCTGCATGTTTGACCTAACCATTGTACTTTGGGTGATTATGTGTTTGATTGTACTTAAGGAAATATTTGGTCTTGATGAAAAGATTAAGCATATTATAAGCATGCTTCTACTGTGAACGAACTGATATCTTACTTGGTTTTTCTTATTTCTAAACAAAACAATTTAAGGCAGGTTTCAAGGTTTTACTTTGCCTATGTACCGTTGTCATCTTAAGTTTATGGCCTCCAGTTTGAATAGCCAGTAGCATTTAAGGGGAGCAACGTATGACTTCCTTGCACCAATGTGAGAGGAAGAGGGATAAACTTTATCACTATTATGTATGTGTAAATTGTATCAAGTCTTCGCACACATATTCACCTTTTTATTGACTTCAAGCCACTGATTAATTTGATCTTGTTTGATCATGCGTGTAGGATGGAACTTGGGATACATTCAAATAGATTTGAAGTTCAAATCTAGTATATTTTGAACTTGTTCTTTTTTCCACGTTTCTCTGAACAATTTTATACTTCTTGTTTGTGGATTCAACGGTTCTAGTACCGTGTTCAACTTTTCTAGAATTTCCTAAACTNTGCTTATTCATATTCCATTTGTCATTTAATAAAAATTAGATTCTTCCGTAATAATGTTCCATAGTAAAGTTGAGTATCAATAATTTTTAACTTTGGAGAATTGTTGCAATTAGCATATGACACAACTTATTATTAGTCCAGTACAATACTGCATTTACTGTATCTTACCTAAGATTTGTTGTCAAATTAATGAATTGTACAATTAAAGGAAAGAAAAAAGTAGAAGTAAAATAAATAAATAAATAAAACGAAGCAAGGTATGTCGAGGTTATTCTCCCCTTGAAATGGTACCAAGAAGATTTACGGGTTTCTGTTATTCAAGATGCAACGCTTTTTCTGAAGTCTGTACCAACCTTGTTGGTGACAGTATTTTTCTCAAATAAAAGAAACTCGAACTAAAAATGTTCAAACAGGCTTTTATTTCTAAAAATTAATTTGGATGAAATTTTAATTTCAGCAAAATTAGAGGAATAGAATTTTTGAAGAGGCGTGAATTATAAATCAATTTTATAACTTAAATTGATTACGTGTAGGATTTAATGAAATGTGCGGTCTTGCATATTGAGTCTCAAGTGAATGGGTTCACCATTTGGTTCCGATAAATGAGTCCTTATATCACATCGCTTCAGATTGTGCAGTCTAGATTGTGCTCGACGTCTGAAATTTCAACCTGGACAATAAATTATTACGGTATGTAATAGGTAAGAACAGCCTGGGGGCAATAAATCCTAGGCAATAAATTATTACGGTATGTAATAGGTATATGTCATTGGCCTGTTAATCAAGTGCCCTCGAAATCCATATGCCCCCTTGTTTTTTCCCATAAAAAACCTCAACAACAGCCATCTGAGAAATCACCTTGAAAGTCTATCAGCCTTGGCAGAGAAATACACTATTCGGGGTGCGTATTCAAGTGTGGGGAAAAGATGATTCATGGAGAGAGTTGACGAGTTATTCTTATTAGATGAATTAATTTATCAAGTACTTAATTGTGTATTTCTGTAGGTGCTGTAAATAACTTGACAACATCTAAATTATCTGATTACCATTAATTAAGATTTGGTCTCATCTTGCACGTGTATATATTCCTCACCTTTATTCAATGAAAAGCAAGCCATTATTTTCAATATCTTTAATTCTATGTTGATTAAGAAATTCTCACTCAAGTTAATGAGTCAGCCAGAAAATTGGGAATTTTTGATCCATAATTAAGTTTTCTTAGTTTCCGATTTTCCACAAGCAGTCAAACAAACAAAATGTCCAATCCCTTTCAATTTTCAATTATACATGAGTCACGGGCCAGCAAATTATATTATTTAAGATCAATGGTCCATATTGTCTTAAATAATTCTTGACATCATATTTCAAATACTTGATGACATATTTAAAGCTGGCATGACTTGATGTCATCAATTGGTAATGTGCTCAATAATGTTACAGGTACATGATTTTTTATATTTTAGTTGACATTCCCCTACGTGATACAATTTAAAAAATGATGTGAAATGTTGCTGAAGAAATCAAAGGCTTGTCACGCGTTTTATACAACGTGAAAATGCCGTAAATGTGCAGTGTCAAATTTTGTAGTATAGTTATAAGATGGAAATGTCGAACCTATAGGGATTGATGTTTGAATTCCACTGAATACTATAATTGTATAGTTATCTACTGTATTTAGACACTCAAACTTGGACTCAAAGTATTTATACTAAATTAACGTGGTTGTGTGGCAATTCAAGTAAAATAAGGCAAATTATAGGAGAGTTATCAATGTAGAAGGCCTATGGAATGATTTTACCCCACTATCAATTATGATTCAATTATTTCTAGCTATTTTAGTCAATTTTTCATGTTTGAAAGCAAGAATTCTAATATATTTCTCTCCTCCCTCTCGAGTGCTGGAAAGAAAATAATTCTAAATTTTAATTTTAATATTTCTATTCCGAATTAAAATCAAAGATTTGTTAAGTTCCTAATTCTTTTATGGAGTAAGCTTCATAGATTCTATACCCTCTCTCGAAATCTACAAAATTTATGTTGTGTCAATCTTATGATCACGCCTAAATTTTCATCTCTCGAGTGTCAGAATTGACTAGTATCTATTCGTTCAATTA
>CAIGRN010062502.1:0-28896 GCA_903798345.1 Fraxinus anomala
ATGATCACTGCTTCTCGAGCCCTGCAACAAAAATCTGTGGACGTGGATAAAACCCTACACGCTGCATCATTTCTGTCTTTCCCTTTTCTTTTTCAATTCTAAGCTCTATCACTCTTGAATCTTGATTGCTTCACGCAAGCATGGTTTCAATAAGTCATATATGTGTGAACATATATACATACATGATATATTAGATGTGTATATATATATACGAGTATCGTTACATGTATATATAACAATACGTTTGTGTATACACACACATATGATTGAGTTGAAGGCCGCAGTTGCGACCGGAGTGCAGGTATCACCTTTCTATCCGAGCAGATATGTCCGGTCATGCATTTTGATATATACTAATGAAGTTTGTGAGAAAAATATGGACTTCCCGAACTTAAGGTTCAATAATAACTTTACACGAGATCTTTCAATAGCTTGTTCGAAAGTGATCAAAAGTTGGAAAGACACTACACTTGACGTTATGATAGCAAGGAGTATGATTATGATACACGAAGTGTAGTTCTTTTAAGTTTTATATTGTACTTTCTGTCTTCGGACAAGGTAAACCTTATGCACATTAATTATAAACCATAAGCAAACAAGGGTTAAATTTGCCCAATTAAGGGAGAATGCTTTCGAATTCATATAAGAGAGAGACTAAATCATGTTACAATTGTTAAGAGTTCCAAGAGATTCTTGACCTCAAAACATTTAATTAGTGAGGCATGCCTAAATATATTTACCAACTTTCTTGATTTGTTCATCAATCTCTATGTTGTTTAAATTATTCTTTTTTTGTATTTTAAGGTTATTTTAAATATATGAATCATGATTTATGTTATAAATAAAAATATAAACGAATATAAATTTAAATATTGTATTCTGCATAAAATTGTCACAAACGAAACATTTAAATAATGTACGCAAAATTTCTACATAATACTTATATATATGTCGTAGAAATATCATTTTTTGGTACAAGTCAAGAAAAATCGACAAAATAACCTCTCCATTGCAACTAAGTCATTTTAAACAAATGGAAACTTCTACATCCAGAAAAACTTATAACAAATATCATACATGAAGAAACATGTATATTACACAAGCTGCAGTTATCCTTGGGCGATGTCACTTCATCCTCGTTCAATTTGTCGAACTTCAGAAAAATGAAGGCATTTAAAGGTCGACGCAGAGGTAGGAGATGATGGATCCAGCTCGACGTTGGGTCCTCTGGCTAACCTTCCACTTTTCAACTAAGACCTTTTTCATGTTAAGGCAACTAGTAATGACGGTTGCAACTCCGGCTTCAGTGATCCTGGGGCAGTAAACCATGTGGCAGGTTTCCAATAATGTGCATTTCTGAACAAGATAGCTAAGACCTACATCTGTTATCTGACGGCAGTGTGAGAGGACAATATCCGTTAGTAACGGACAACCTTCACTTAACTCTGCCATTGCAATATCCCCCAGGTTCTGTAAGACGAAGAGGAAAAAGTTACAAAAGTAATTTAACTATGAGTAATGCTACACTTACAGAAAGGGGGTGGGGTGGGTTTTTTTACAGATACTCAAAATGCAGGGGGGTGGGTGGGGCTTTTTTTTCCATTTTTTATTCCGGTGGACCCCACACATGTGAGTGGGCGTAAAACTTGTGGCAAAATTTATTCTGTATATATGGTTTAATCCTTTTCTATAGAGTTCCATTGAAAGTAAAATTCATCGACCGAATGATGTGAGATCGTAATCTAAATCATATATGGGATATCAAGTTTTCAATGCCCTATCAAATCTCGAAATTTATTAATGCATAAAAGCGCGATTGCACATTTGTGTGTGAGAGATGAGATATTAGAGATAGAGGACTGCAGGCTGTACCTGAAGAACGCTTACATCCAAATAACTGAGTTGAGGACAACCTCTAGCAATAGCTGTAATACCAGCATCCCCAATTAGGTGACAGCCACTTACATTTAAATGCTGCAAGGAACAGCCTTCACCTATTGAAATTAGGGCCTCATCCCCCACCCTGGTAATTAAACAGCATACCATTGTTAGGTCCAAGTAAATAATGAAACTGTGATTTCGGAAATCAAAGTAATGGATTTCAAGAGAAAATAGTAGCCACATAAGCCCGATGCTTTATAAACTTCTTGCACCAGATATTTTGTTGTTGGTTTGTAAGAATCAGTCATGCCATCACTCAAAGAATAAACAGTGTTTTACAAGCATCAACCAAACTAAAAAGACTCGAGAAAGGAAAAAAAAATCACGTTATGAAAAACGATATGACATGATCAAATAAATTCGCATCTTTGGAAGCCAATTGAGTAGTACAGAATATGAGAGGACAACAAATCATAAAATGAACAAAATGGTGACAACATAAAACTCTTAATGAGCAGTCTAATAAGTTGATGTGGGAAATGCAAAGCAGTGTGGTGTATATGGTTTAAAAGTAAAGAAAGAGGCAATTGCCTACCTATCACAGAATCGAAGGCTGAGGTCTGTAAGAAACCTACAGTTCTGACCGACGGCAATTATCCCTTCATTCCCCACCTATCAACAATGCAAAGAAAAGCTAAAATGAATTGCCAATGAAATCAAGTTCAGAGGAAAACAGTATAACATGCATAAAGTTGAAATCAATAACAGACAAGAATACAGATTATAGAAGTAAAATTTGTTGGAGAATACGAGGCATTTTGACTAAGATTTAGAATAATTTGAATGTTCACAAGATTACATGAACTGACCAGGCAATTAAACAAAAGTATCTAGAGATGCGGATGGTATGGACATCAAAAGAATCCATGCAAGGACTCAAAACTAATAGCATCTGATTAGACGCCAAAAAGGGTTCAAAATTATTTGATTTGAAAAATTCAAAATGTAGAGGTGTTCACAATTCATTTAAGTCATCTTAATCTCAAGCAACATGACTTGGGAAGTGGCTTAAACACTCAGTTTTAAGAATCTTCTAAATCAGTGAGGATTTATTAGCTGACTTGACATCAAATTCACAATACGGAAAAAATGATTAAGTCTCACTATATTGCAACAGCACAAGACACACAGATAGTCATGTAATATTTAAGAAAAATGACATCATTAGTTCATTATGGAGAGAAATATATTAATAAATGCAAATGATCAGTTGAGAACTTGTGTCCCCAGTAACAGCATTAATGAAAGACAACAAGCTTTTCCAAATAAATCATAATATAATCATCCCTTGTAATGAATAAACCATGATAGTTACAGAATCCTGCCTCAACCAGGAAATAAACAGGCGCACTTCCATAATCCCACAGTAGAAAAAAGAAGATGATGTAATTGATTACAATCGCTAACTTTTCTTCTCATCAAAAAGATGCAAAAAATTTATATGTCCCCAAAATATCACAACGTTAAAAATATATGTTAACACAGTAGAAATAACAATAAATCTTAAAACTCATAAAGGATGTAAAAGTGATATGCTAGAAGTGTGAAGAGAGAGAGAAAAAAAAAAAAAAAAAAAAAAAAAAAAAAAAAAGAACACCTCATAACATCGACGGATGTGGAGCTTCTTCAAGTTTCTACACCCTCTAGCAATACTACATATGGCATCATCCCCAATACTCGAGCAATCTACCAAATGAAGAGCTTGCAAATACTTGCAGCCTCTGCCAATTTCAGATAGCGCATTATCATTGATCTTCTGACAATACAACAAGGCTAACTCGGAAAGGCGACTGCAGTGCACATTCCAAGACCATAAATCAGATTCCAAGTGAAACAGAGAATGCAACGATCAGGCAGCAAAGCAAAACAAGAAAATCTGGGGACAAGATTTGGCCTAGTGGTTATGGTTATGGTTCCAGTCCAGTTAAAAGTGTAAGGTGTGCTGACAACATTTGGACGGTTGGTGTAGGCTTCTTTAAGGCCAAACAGCCATTTTTTCAGTTTGTTCAAATCTACACAAAAAGTATAGGTCATCTTCTTATTGATAAGTCACATGCTTGAAAAGAGAGGGTATTTTGTCTCAGTAACTCCCTATTTACAGACAATAGTAGAATCCCTTGAAGTCAATAAGCTTTGTCGTAAAATGTCCATAATTCGCATGTGCATTGAATTGAAAATGGAATTGAAAGAGGATTTTAAGAATATACCTGAAATTAGTTAATTTGAGGGTCAAAGCCAAAGTTTCTAAAGTGTTGAGATTCTGATACGGAAAACATGGAAGATTTATTTGACATTGACTTCTCTTCGTAACATTCTCTCCTTGTTTCTTTAAATTGCTGAAGCTTTTGCAATGCAATGGTTTTGACATACAGTGGAGTTTCAAGAACTATGATAAAGTAAAGAGAGGTGTTGGGGAGAGGGGGGTATGTAAATGCAGCCTTCGGGGCTCAAGGTGGTGGGATTTGTGGGGATGGCTGTTGGTATTTGCAAGAAACATTAAATGCACTCACATGATGAATATTACCTACTCAGTTTTATAAATGGATTACACATATTTAGACCAGTAGAAAATGATAAAGATGATCAGTATTTATCAATACCCAGGACTCAATCAAGAAATGATAACAGGTAGAATTCAGTCCATTAATTGAAATATCAATTGGCCCATTTGGGCAACAGGCCTCAGCTAGCACGGCACTGCCCAAAAGGGAAGGTTGCCTCTTTTATGAAGCCATAGGAGGTAAGAGAAATTCACAGGACAAAAAGAAAAAAACTTACAGGAGGGAAGGATGACAGTGAATGCAAAATACTTACTTGCAAGATTTTCCAATGGAAATCAGACCACGTGCTCCAATATTGTGGCAACCATTAACTTCAAGATGCGTAAGCTCAGGGCAACCGGTCGCGACAGATTCTAAACCCTTGTCACTCAGAAAGTAGCAATCACTCAGGGTAAGATTTTTCAACCTCTTACATCCTTTCCCAATTACAACAAGGCTCCTGCAGAAGTTTGCAGAATTTTTTTGACAAATGAGCTACTACGTTAAAATGAAGTGCAATTGCAAATGTTCACCATAGTCAAACCAATCACCCTCAGTAAAATTATAATAGGATATCAACAAGCAAAAATGTAAAACATGTCCAGGTCAAATCCAGAGATGGTGGAGCCACAAGCATTTTAAAAGGCCAGGTGGTTGAATGAAACCAGCCCTCAAATTTGAACCACATCAAGAACATAAACTTAATATTTATGTAATTTATTCGCTTGCTGAAATCAGCAACATTAAGAAGAGAAAATCAAGCTGATAATGCTAAGATTCCAAAGAGGACAAGGGGTATGCCATACTTTTGGGGGTAAAAAAGGATAACTAAGACTTGAATCGATGAAAAAGTCCAGAAAAAACTGACTCGTCTGTGAATCTCTGGAAACTGTATAGAGCCAACAACTCCAGTGATGAACAAAAGATGCCAACCGCCTGCAAAGCCTCATCCATTACGTTAACACACTGTAGCTTCAGATCTTTCAACAGGCAGCATCCTTTGGCTATGGCAATTAAGCCGTTGTTCTGGATGTTCTCGGAGTCTAATGACAAAGCCTCAAGATATTTGCAGTGTGATCCCACAGCTTCTAATGAGACATCGGTAATCTTTGCACAAGCAGCAATACCAAGCGATTTCAATGTCTTCCCACAACCAAAGGTTAGCTGAACCACTCCTGTGTCGGTCAAACCTTCACAAAATCTCAAATTTAAATCCTCAAGTAGTGTGCAACATTCCCCAACAGCTGCTAGACCTGCATCCCCGATATAGCACCCCTTCAAGAGGAAGATGAAACAAAAGTTTACTTAGGAATGTCACAAAAATAAACAGCAAGCAGAAGATAATTATAGGTGAGCTTTAAACCTGAAAAACTGAAACTTCAGCGAAAGGAAAAACCATGTCATCATAGCAAAAGCATGAATAACTGAAGTTCAAGTATAATCTTGATTATGTAGATATTGTGTGTGAAAATCTTGATCCATCCAGAGTAGGATTAAACAGAGAATTAATTTCTGCAAATGGAATGGAAAGCCCAAGTAAAAATCTGCATATTCACCTGTAAATCCAACGATTTTAAGAATCTGCATTTCCCAGCAATAGCTTGTAGCCCAGCACTAGTAATGCTAGAGCACCATATCAAGCTCAACTTCTCAAGTTTTGTAAAGCCATCTCCTATAGCAGACAAGCCAGAATCTGATAAGCAGTATGAATCCAGCCCACTGTCTTCTTCATTCAAACAGTGAAGTCTGAGGGCCGAAAGGGGATACTGATCAGCACGTTGTCTTCTCCTCTGCATCATGAACAACAAAAGACGTATTTAGATAGATAACTCAGGGAAAGTGAAGAAGAAGTCAAATAAGAATGGTCCCACATTTTAGATTTAGTTATAATTAATCAATCATGCAAAACTCCTAGAAAAACTAAGAGTCTGTTCTCTTTACCATTTTGAAGCCATTTATAGTTTTCGATTTTCCAAAACAGTGAAAAAGCATTCTCTTTCCTATTTTCGAAAACGCGTTTTCGAAAACAAGTTAAAAATTAATTAAGCCAAAATTTTCAAAACACGATTTTTTGTGTTTTCAAGATAATTTTTCAAAATGCCAAAAAGAACACATTTTCAATAATCTCAAAATTGACACTCAAAACACAAAATTCAAAATGAATTCAAAACTCAACAAAACTGAAACACAAAGAAAACAGCCCCTAAGATCAATTATGTTTATTGATCAACACAATTGCAAAATAAAGATGAGAGTGCCGTACTTCCAGTTTAGTCTCAACTATTGTGCCATCAAATAATACCGTATTTTGGAAACATGTGGAAGGACAACAACTCTTTAGCATTATGTAACTAGGGGCATATATAATAACACCATTATATGATTTTCTGATGGTGGGTTTAATGTTGAGTATTTATCATGATTGACAGAGGTGTACATTCAAACATACGAGATTGAGCAAAAAAGTATCTTTCATTTATTTCTCAGTCTGGACGGTCAAATTACATCATCCCATTTTCTATCGTCAACCACCTGTCCCGTCTAAAACTCCAAGTTAACTTCCCAAATCCTAGCACTTTGCAGTAATTCTTTTTTAAAAAATAAAGATTTCATTCATTTACAGCTTTATTCAACCTAATAACATCAATTCAGGTTTCTGTTATCAGCTATGCAACACAATCAAATAATATAAAAATGCAAAAACAACAGTAAAAGAGATTCTTCATCAAATCATTCAAATTAAACGAATTCTTACAGATTGGATAGGGGGCGAAACTGAGAGGCGCTCGTCGATGAACACGTTCCGAACATTGACAAACCGGCGGGCGAGGAGGTTAATTAGGACGTGCGGACTGGCGGAGGCACCAACATGGATGGTATGGCGGCCTAGCCTCTGGAGCATCAGCCACCGCTTGCACACCAAAGAGCAGGCGTCCCGGCTCATCTTCGAATCCAGGTGCAGGAAAATTTTCAGAATTAACTCGTCCGGGAGCGCATTTATCTGATCAATTCCCCTCATTTTTTTCACAATAATTTATGGGATTCTTACACTTTTTTCTCTAGTTGTGTGTGTGAAAATTCGATCAAACCCCCTCAATTTTTTTACAAAAAATTATGGGATTTTTGCCATTTTCTTGTGTAAATGTATGCTTAAAATCTATAGAGAGACACTACAGATCTATATGGTATTTTCTTGCGGATATACAGTGTATGTGTTGAGAATTTAGGACAGCAGGTGGAGTAAGCGATCGATATGGAGTGACTGGCTGGTAAAAATACCAGGGGGCACATGTATTTAAACTTTCACGACTCGGTCTAGTTGATCGAATCCTTTACTCAGATTTATATATCAACTCTTGCTACTCTATCACATCGGTTGGACACTTGCTTAGACTTATTTTAACCATCGTAATTTGGGTACTCGAACTTTTTTATACCATCCAATCTGATAGGTCGAGCTCTTATTCATGCTTATGCTATTATCGTCATTGGATACACGTCTCTTCGATACCAGGTATTTGACCCAATTTAATTCTATTAACAACTTTAATGACAAAAAATTCACTTTATAAGCATACGCCAAACGATTCATTAATTTTTTGAACTTTAACCGTAAAAGTTGGTTTACACAATTCGAGATATAATAAATTTCTACATAAAAAAGGTATAAACAAACAAAAAATAGAGAAAATGCTCATCTAAAGATAGACAATTTAATGGCATCGTTCTTGAAGTTTGTGCTATTTCACCTTATATTTAACATTTTATTTTTTGGCGATATTATTAAACAATCATTTTTTTTTACAAGACATTGCCAATGACAATTTCGGTCAAAAAACTTTTGTAACATCAATAGAACCATTGCTTAGACTTATTTTAACCATCGTAATTTGGTACTCTAACTTTTTTATACCACCAAATCTAATCGGTCGAGCTCTTATTCAGGCTTATGTTATTATCGTCATTGGATACCCCGCCTCTTTGATACCAGGCATTTGACGCAATTTAATTCTATTAACAACTTTAATGACAAAAGATTCACTTTATAAGCATACGCCAAACGACTCATTAATTTTTTGAACTTTAACCGTAAAAGTTTGTTTACACAATTCGAGATGTAATAAATCTCTACATAAAAAAGGTATAAACAAACAAAAAATAGAGAAAAGACTCATCTAAAGATAGACAATTTATTGGCATCGTTCTTGAAGTTTGTGCTATTTCGCCTTATATTTAACATTTTATTATCTGGCGATATTATTAAACATTCATTTTTTTACAAGACATTGCCAATGACAATTTCGGTCAAAAAACTTTTGTAACATCAATAGAATCCTTGCTTAGACTTATTTTAACCATCGTAATTTGGTACTCGAACTTTTTTATACCACTCAATCTGATCGGTCGAGCTCTTATTCAGGCTTATGTTATTGTCGTTATTGGATGCCCCGCCTCTTTGATACCAGGCATTTGACACAATTTAATTCTATTAACAACTTTAATGACAAAAGATTCACTTTATAAGCATACGCCAAACGACTCATTAATTTTTTGAACTTTAACCGTAAAAGTTTGTTTACACAATTCGAGATGTAATAAATTTCTACATAAAAAAGGTTTAAACAAATAAAAATAGAGAAAAGACTCATCTAAAGATGGACAATTTATTGGCATCATTCTTGAAGTTTGTGCTATTTCGCCTTATATTCAACATTTTATTTTTTTGCGATATTATTAAACATTCATTTTTTTACAAGACATTGCCAATGACAATTTCGGTCAAAAACTTTTGTAACATCAATAGAACCCTTGCTTAGACTTATTTTAACCATCGTAATTTGGTACTCGAACTTTTTTATGCCACTCAATCTGATCGATCGAGCTCTTATTCAAGCTTATGTTATTATCATCACTGGATACCCCGCCTTTTTGATACCAGGCATTTGACGCAATTTAATTCTATTAACAACTTTAATGACAAAAGATTCACTTTATAAGCATACGTCAAATGACTCATTAATTTTTTTGATTTTAACCGTAAAAGTTGGTTTACACAATTCAAGATGTAATAAATCGCTACATAAAAAGGTATAAACAAACAAAAAATAGAGAAAAGGCTCATCTAAAGATAGACAATTTATTGGCATCGTTCTTGAAGTTTGTGCTATTTCGCTTTATATTTAAATTTTTATTTTTCAACCATGTTATTAAACTTTCATTTTTTTTTTTCACAAGACATTGCCAATGACAATTTCGGTCAAAAAACTTTTGTAACATCGGTAGAACCCTTGCTTAGACTTATTTTAACCGTCACACCTTGGTACTCAATTTTTTCATACCACCCAATCTGATGGATCCAACTCTAATTCGGTCTTACTTTATGGTCGTCATTGGATACTCGAACTCTTTCATACATACATTTGATCCAATTTAATCATGTTAACAACTTTAACTACAAAAGATTCACTTCATATGCATACATCGAGCGAGTTATTAATTTTTTGTAACTTTAACTGTAAAAGCCCATTTGCACAATCTGAGATGAGATGTAATAATTATCTCTACCTAAAAATGTATAAAATAAATAAAATAAAATAAGACCAGCTTTATTAGATGCACAGTACATTGCAAAAATAACTCACAACTTTAATTGCAAAAGATTCACTTTATATGGATACGTCAAATGAATTGTTAATGGACAGTTCTTTTCGTGTTTCAGTTTTTTGTTTTAAATTTTGGGTTTATATGCCCATTTTCAGATTATTAAAAATGTGTCATTTTTGTCATTTTAAAAAATTATTTTCAAAACTCCAAAATTGGAAAATGTGTTCCTCTCCCCCGCCGTCGACGCCGACGAGCAGCGAGTGATTGTATGTGCGATCGTCGGCGGCTTTGTCTTTTTTTTTTTTTGGATGCAGTGGTTGGCTGTGGCTATGGTGGTGGTGTGTGGTGGTTTTGGGTCCATGGTATGCGACGATTTTGGGTCGTGGTTGTGGCGATGGTGCGCGATGGTGGTGTGGTGCAGGTTGTGGTTGTGGTCGTGGTCGTGGCTTTTGGGTGTGCGATGATTGTGGCGGTGACTCTGGTGGTGGTTTTTCTTTTGTTGTTGTGGCTGTAGATGTGCGGTGGCTGTGGGTCGTTACATCGCTGACAGTGGTTTTAGCAGTGCAACAGCGCGACGGCGGTGGTGTGGTGCAGGTGTTGTGGTGCAGGCAGCAATGACAGTGATTTTTGTTGGTGGCGTAACTGAAAACACCCAAAACGCATTTTGAAAATTTTGGTTTGATAACTAAAAACGCCCAAAACAACATTTTTCTTGTTTTCTTTGTAGATTTAAACTCGTTTTCAGAAATTCGTTTTCGAAAATAGATAAGTAAACATGTTTTCACTGTTTTGAAAAATCGAAAATAGAAAACGGGATGAAAACGGCAAAGAGAACGGCCCCTAATTTTTCTAACTTTAACTGGCAAAATTAGCTTACACAATACGAGATGTAACAAATATCTCTACCTAAGAAGGTATAAACAAATAAAAAATGGATTTGGTTACTTGTACATAAAAAAAATAGAGAAATACTCATCTTTTTTGGTTGGACAATTTGTTGGCGTTGTTCTTGAAGTTTATACGATTTCACTTTTATTTTTCGACGGTATTGATATTTAACTTTCAATTTTTGTACATTCTTCATTGACCAAATAACGAAACCCTTGCTTATACTTATTAGTAATTTCAACCATCTCAATTTGATACTTGAACTTTTTCGTGCCACTCGACCTGATTGGTCGAAATCTTATTCAAATTTATTTTATTGTTTTTATTTGATATTCGATCTCTTTCAACCAAACATTTGATCCAATTTAACTCTATGAACAATTTTAACTACAAAAGACTCACTTTTTATGCATACGTCAAATGAGTCACTGAATTTTTTGAACTTAAGTGTAAAAGTTCATGTACACAATTCGAGATATAATAAATATCTCTACTTAAAAGGGTATAAACAAAAAAAAAAAAAATAGTGGACTATTTGAATAATTTGATTAATATGTGCTTACTTAACTCTTATTCGATCATCGTAAAAGTATTTGAGATTTCTACCAAATATTTCTTACACAGCAAAGTTTTTTTCCCCTTTTTCAATACATAATTACATCTCACACTTTAAAAACTGAAATTTTTTTCTTACCAAAATGTTCGAGGGAAAATGAAAAATTCTTTCACACTTTAGTTTGACTTAATTTAATTTTTATTGACAAACGCATTTTTAATTTTCAAACCGTAATGGAAAAAATCGCTTTATATGCATAAAACAAACGATGAGAAAGTTTGTGCACAAAATAACGTTTCAAGATGTAACAATATCTCCTAGATAGAAAGGAATTAAAAAATAAATAAATAAAAAGCTTTTATAGATGGAGAATTTGCTAGCATTGTTCTCGAAGTTTGTTATATTGCTCGACACTCTAATGTTTTATCTTCAATCTTTATTTCTATACAATCTTGTTACAAATCTTTCATTAATTTTTAAATTAATTAATTATTATTATTATTATGGTCATTTATGTGTCCTAAAGATGGCAATGAGACGGACCTTGACAAGAGCTAGGCGAGTGAAAATTAAAAAATCTCTATTTATCGATTCTTTTAGTTAATGAGTTGACTAAATTGTTTCAAAATATATAAATCTTGTATTTTCTTTAACCTCAACGTAAAAATACTTTTTTAAAAATGTATACATAGACATAGATATGGTACATATTCAAGAACACTCTAATTTCATTCCAAAATCCCTCCATGGATTTCTTCAGATCAGTCTTCACAGAACCCTCCTCCTCTGATTCACTAACCTCCCCACCCGTTTCACAAAATTCCCAGTCTGATCCACCCACCAAAGCAAACCCATGGGCATTCGGTTCTACCCTGTTGAAAAACATAGCCTCTAAATCTGAATCTTTAATTGACAATTACTACAAAGATCTTCAAGAATTCAGCTCTGGATTGAAAGAAGAGACATCGGTGATCCGCCAAGCTGCCAGTAGAGCCGTACATGACCTCCCGGCTCGGCTGGAATCCGGCGCCGCGATTGCCCAGGAGTCCCTGGAGGCTGTCGGCCAGGCCATCGACAACGTGGGGTCCACTGTCTCGGGAATCATCGGTAAAGAGCTGAACCCTACTTCTCATGATGATTCTTTGAATGCCCATTTGGATGAAATTGATAAAGATTCGAGCTTTAGTGAAAATTCTAAGCCGTATAGCAGAGTAGATGCGATACTACGCGCGATACAGTGTGATGTTAAAACGTACTGTGAGAAGGTGGAGGAGAGTGATTATAATGAGTGGAAAGTAGGGTTTAAAATTGAGGAGGAGGAGGACAAAATCGAGGAGCTGTTTGAAGAAAATGGGGTGATTAAGGAGATTCACGATGAACTAGTGCCATTGAAAGTAGACGAGGAGACATTTTGGTGTAGGTACTTCTATAGGGTGTATAAGGTGATGAAAGTGGAGGAAACAAGGGCGCGAATTGTGAAAAGAGCTATATCAGGGGAGGAGGAAGAGGAGTTGAGTTGGGATGTTGACAGTGATGTCGATGATAATGAATGGAATGAAATTGAGAAGAATGGAAAGAAAGTGGAAATTTTACCGGTTGATCACGAGAAGGATTTGGAAAGGGACAATGAGGATAAACAGGGGGTTTCGGGGTTAAAAACTGATGGTGGGGTGGATGAGAAGAAAGATCTTGAAGAGAGACTGAAATGCGATGAAAAAGCAAGTTCAGAAGGGACTCATGAGAGTGATTGTTCAGTTCTGAGTCGACCATCATTGCATGAGGAAGAAGACCTTGGATGGGATGAGATTGAATATATTGGGAGTGGGGATGATAGCAAGGGAAGTGGACGTGGGAGCCATAGTCCAAGTTCAAACAGAGCTGATTTGCGCAAGCGATTGAGTGCTGCTGAGGAAGATCAAGATCTGACATGGGATATTGAGGATGATGACGAGCCTGCTAAGTCATGATATTACATGTATATTGCCCAAGGATCAATAACATGCCAACCCATTTTTTTGTCCAAAAAGTAGGATTCATTACATGATTAATTAATAGACGGAAAAACAAGAGAAGAAAACCATCAGAATTTGATCGCGGCGAAGGACACGAAGGTATAACAGCAAAACATTACCGACAAGTAGTTGGCTCCAAAGGTTTCAACCACGGGATCGCTTAAGGTCTTCAACTAAGAAGGAGGATTCAACGGGTAGTGAATAACAACATTCACAGACTCTTTCATCTGAGGAAGCCTCAAATCTGACAAAATAGTGTGTGGCTGAAGCGATGCAGTATACAGAAACCCATTACAAGGAGCAGAAGAAGAATTTGAACGAAGAGGGTGCGGTATTTCATGCAATCTGTGTGTAATGTGATTACGTTGTTCATATCTGCTTATTATTTTCGTGTTGGATAGTTTTCCATGCTTGGTGGCATATTGTAATGTTTGGTACAGCTGACGTTTGCATTTGAATGGTATGCTTAATATTTGGGCAATTGATGATCTGAACTCCTATAAGCAGTTTCTGTAATGTGCAATTTTCAATTTTCTCATGCACTGCAATCATGTGCGAATGAAGCGTGCAATATTTGAGTTTTGATCAAGTGTGCAAGCCGACTTTATATTTATACAAGTCTACCGAAATTAACTGACTGTATGGAGGCTTACCTATTCAAGAAAACACCCCCCCGGAAGTTCTAGGCCCTTGCGGTCAGTTAACCATTGATGGAAAAAATTGAAGGTTTGTTATGAAAAAGTTGAGTATGATATATACCAAATGTGTGACTAATCGACTGCAGATCATTTGGTTCTTGGTGTGTTATAATATTAAACACGATGACTGGAAACCTGTTAATTTTTTTTTTTCTTTTTCCAAGTAGATTCGCCTGCTTAAATCAGCTTCTAGTCCTACAGGACCTTGCTTGCTTGGTCCAGAAACAAAAATGAAGGCCAAGTTCTTGCTGATTTTTTGAAGGAGATGACATAGTCAGAAACTCCCTCTACTTGCACAAGGAAGGGAGACAAATGGATTCCTTCATTGTTGTAGGGCTCTGCAGTGGACGGGATTGATCAACATCAATAATATGTCTGCAGACATCAAAAACATATCGGCCGTCATTTGAATGTCATGCTGATAGCCTCGGTTGTGTATATATGGTATGTTTGCTGGAAAATTGTTCGAATAAAAAGTGAGAATAAACGTTTAAATTGCTCACTTAAACTTGGGAGAAGTTTTGGACTTGAAGAAAGCGCATTCCATACAAATTTCAAGGCTCCTTCATTCATCCCGGTTTATTCTTTTTCGAGTTTTGATCTTCAGTTTGGTTGTGTGTTCCTTGTACTCTCTCGAGGATTCCTAACAATCTAAAAGTGATAATGTCATGGAGATCGAAACTATTATTGGTAAAATCCAATTGAAAGTGGTGGTGTAGGCTAGAGAAAGAAGGAAACAAGAAGAGATATTGGTAGATGATGGCCGTAGATAAATGGTTAACATTTCTTCCTGTAATTTTATGAAAAGAGAAGTGATGCTTACATATGAACAATTGTTATGCTAGGTCTGTGTGACTTGACTTCAAATTCCAAGTCGATATGTGGTCAGTGTGACTTTACTTAAATTCAATTTGTTATTGAGCTAGATCGTAATTAAATTTGACTCGATCCATTTATAAGAATCAATTATGACTTTCCAATTTTAACAAATACAATATACCAAAAATATTGAATATGGTTATGCTATATCACTTTTCAAATAAACCATTTAAATATATTATTATTTTCCTTCATTGCGATGCTGAATTAAAAATTATTGGCTAACATTTATAAGTAATTTTTTTCTTCTCAAATATTCAAGTATAAAAGTTAATTTTAAACCTTAAACTCAGTTATTTTAACGAGTAAAAATAAGTGTTTATTCTAAAATTAACTTATCTAC
The DNA here is from genome assembly GCA_903798345.1 of Fraxinus anomala. NCBI lineage: Eukaryota > Viridiplantae > Streptophyta > Magnoliopsida > Lamiales > Oleaceae > Fraxinus > Fraxinus anomala. The sequence continues at coordinate 15,462 of CAIGRN010062502.1, forward strand.
TTATAAGTAAATTTACTGGTAAAGTAAATGTTTTTAGCTTAGCCAAACATATATGCTCGTTGTCAAAAATTATCAATTAATTTACTTGTACAGATGATTTTGTACAAGTAAGTTGACAGGTGCATCCATTATTTGAATTTCGAGGACATGCATCCGTACATGTAGCGAAGTTGAACAATTATAGACCAAAAGCCATTTTTTAGTGTTACAGTAGGACTTAGACATCTGTATATTGAATTTGTACATCATGCTTGACACTTGCATGATTGTCAAAAATTGATTGGATGGAAAAATAATTTTTTTTTTTAAATAAAAAACTGTCAGATCCCAATTTGCAATGTGGATGACTATAGACCAGGGTACACCAAGCATGACTCCTTACAACATTATGACTCCCAGATTTGGTTTGGCAGTAATTTTAAAATGTCAAAAATTACTTCCCAGTTAAAAACCTTCTAGACATCTTTATGGCCTGTTTATCAGGAGTTTCTTTTTATAGAAGAGTTTTCTGGGGAAGAAGCAACCTTAGGTCAATTGTAGCTTCCTCCAAAAGCTCCTCTGATTAGTTAACACTTCGAGAAAAGATTAATTCAACCAAACTAATTTTTTTCAGAGGATACTAATTCAAAGACACTCCTGTCCACTGGGTACTAATTGAAGAGAAAATAAAGTAATATTATGGGTCCACAAATTCAAACGAGGATAACAGCTTTTTCCTTCAAAACTGCTCAACCGCATAGTAGCTAAATTTACAATGAAATCAAAATTATAAAGCAGAAATATCAAAAATCACATACTCACACTGATTCAATTACACCCCTTTATTACAGATAGATTTTGGGGCGTCTATGTAATCACTCGATTCATAAAATCCAGCAAGTAGTAGTAGCATATATACCAGGTGTACATGTCTTTGCACTTAGTCAGGCACTAATGCACCAGAGTCTTAATTGTCTCCCTGTCTCATCATCCGCAGAATAGTTAGGAAGAGATTGAGAATGTCCAGATAAAGAGTGACCGATGCCCAGATGTACTCATCATAAGTGAATCGCTTGATCAGATTGTAGGTGTCATAGATTATGTAGCCAGAGAATATAATGGCACTGAATGCACCGTAGATAGCAACAGATGCAGGTCCAAGAGGGAAGACCATCTACACACCAAATAAGAAATATTGTTTACAAGACAATCAACATCACAGTCATTTTTCTGAGAACAAAAAGAAAGATAAAACGGACAGAATTCACAAATGCACACATAACAGAGAGAGAGAGAGAGAGAGACCTGGATAAAGCTGGTCACAAGCAGCACAATGAGGCTAGTAAACAAGATTGGTCCCAGAAAGCTGAAGTCCTTTCCCTTCTTAGAAGCCCAGAAAGTATACCCAGTCAAAGCTAAAACCACGGCTGATGTCAAGATTAAGGCCTCAAGTACAATTCTTCCTGTGCATGGTGCAAGGAAAAAATGGTCAAGCAAGTAATAGTTTCCCATAACATCTTCAAATTCGCAGGAAAACTACTGACCTTCAGTATTGGCACAGCTAACACCAACAGTGAGACTTATGGAAGTGGTAAATAGCCCGAGGAAGATGAAGTTCAGAGGATGCTTTTGTTGATAAATGTGCAAGGGCCAAAGTACTGCATAAGATTACGTGCATTATTAATATATAACCAACGTGCAGACAAAGCCCATAAACAAATGATGTCAGGGTTGAATAAGAGTTGCAAGTTGCTAGCATAAGACTCTGTAGTACACACATTGTAGTTTCTACATTTTGTACATGCACAGAGAATTTAAATACGTAGGACTATTAAGATATTATAGGTTTCATCAACTAATGTTTCTCGATAAAATGGGCACGTGTACACTTCATCACACCTACTTGGCATTTGAATGAAAGAAGTACAGCAAGAATGTTAGTTACAGAGGAGTATGAAGATTCACTGTCACTAATTTAAGCAATGCTTAGCTGAACATATAATAAATACAAGATTTGGATAATGTCCTCCAAAAGTAAATGTTCGAATCATCCTGGGAAAGTATCAAAACAGCCAGCAACTACACGTTCAGCTGTAAATCATCTGAAGTTAATAATTTCCTACAAATTCTTTTATCTGTAATTCGTACAAATTTGTTCAGCAGTATATCACCTAAAATGTATGAACTGGCACACGAACATGAAGTGAATTATATTGGCTATCCAATATTTGAGGAATCGGTGACATTAAATAACAATACATTGATATAATATGTGGCCGAGATGAAATCTAGAAACCCAAGATAAAATACATCGTACAAGGGCAATAAATTGAGCATTTATACCAGTCTTTTACCAAACAGACATCTGAAATACCACTCTTTGATTAAGAACACTGTCAATATATACCAAATCATGAAAACAAAAAAATTAATAATTAATGTTTGACAAGCATATTGTTAGTTAATACCAATATAGTATAACCTAATAAATGATACCGCCATGTGCATAATTTTCAGAGGATCATCAATTACAAAGAAGCAATTCGAAGAATGATGGAAAAGGCTGTAATGCACATGTATAATACTACTAATTACGCAAACCTCACACACATTCCCACAGAAGAATATGTACACACTTGAACCTAAAGCTTCTACTACAGTAAATGAAGAAGCACTGGATGGATTACACAGATGATAACTTGTAGATAATGCTACTCTTAAGTTGCCAGAGCATGCTAACCTCCCACCCCAACATCAACAACAGCAGAAAACAAATCAATCGATCCTGTTTGGTCCATATGAACCAGATGACAAGCAATTCATGATCAAGATTGCCAATTTCAACAGATCAATAACTTACACGTCTATGTATCCCATAAGTTCCATATAATTTGCATTTGCTTTCAGTTTTGCTCTTCTAATTTTCTCAAAATCTCTAAATTTCCACTTCTACATTTATACATTCACATAATCTCACCATGACAAATCAGCCCATATCATTTTAAGTAGATCTGAAAAACACATCCTCACCATACATCATAAAATGAATTATCGATTTAGGTTATCAACTCTAAAATGAAATTTATTTAAATAAGGAGAACATATTACACAAATTTCAATCAAAACAGTAACAAAACAATCAAATACTTTTCCATTTAAACGCATAATCATTCGAACATCATAATAATGTACAAATTCATATTATGTCCATTTGCAATAATAAAATCATGAATTGCAAAAGAAAAAAATGGGTTTTTTTGCTTACAAATGAAGGGGGTGAAGAGGAGAAACAGCAAGAGCCCAGAATTTCCACGTAGGAGGTCATTGATGGGGGCATAGAGAACAATTAAGGCGGAGACGACGGTGGTGAGGAGGATCTGCGCTGCCAAGATTCCGTAGACTTTTCGGATGAAACCCCATCGGAGCTGATTCTCACCGTGGCCGATGCCGGGATACAGCATTCCCCCCGCTTCTATATCAACCTCATCCTTCCCATGGTTACTGCTGCTCAACCCCGTGAACCCGTACATCTTGAGAGATCTCGATCTGATTAATCTCTCTTTAGTTTTCGTTTTTTTTTTTTCTTTTTCCTTTCTCCGTGTATATATGTGTAGGGGAATATGGCCTGTTTTGACTTTGGAGGAAGGGATCGATTGCGGTAAAACGTAGGAATCTTATCCCTTCCAAAAAAATACAATAATAACATAAAGTGAGGTTAGCCGGTCGGTTCAAAATTTGTTTGAATGATTATCAACATTTTTTTTTTTTTTAAATCTAAAATTGTCCGGTTCTTGATTTTTTTCATGGGTCGGTCAGATCGGCCTGATTTTTTATTTTTATCTTTTAGACAACATTGTGTAACTAACCGTTTTGAGAATTAAGATCCTATAATTTGACGTCAATTCCCAACTTCTACATGTAATTCTTTTATTAGATATAAAAGATTAACATATCTAACTCTTCAAACATAATCCCTCACCTCGAAAGGTGTGTCCCCAATGTCCAAGGATGGGTTCTTGGCTACACTTGCACTATCATTGCAAACTTACGACGTGTTACGTACAAATGATCTTAATTATCATGTTCGGGTAATTAAACATCTTAAGCACCATAATGTACAAAAAAAAAGAGAAGCAAATTTCATTTATTCGCATTGTCGTGATAAAGATAGTACCTCCCTAACTATAATTTACGTAATTTTCACCATTTCTACTCATTTCGTTACCATTTAGGAAGTAATATTTCAGGAGGCGATATGATAAGTGATGTTAATTCAAGAAATGACTCTCAAGATTCTAAGGTCCTCATGTAGTAAGAGTTTAAGAGAAGACGCTCGAAATTATATTGAGACAGACACCAATCTCTGAAAAAATATAAATTTTTGAGAATTAGAAACTTTAAATCTATATCATCGAGAGTAATAAAAGTTGCAAAGAAAATAAAAACACAAGAACTTGCATGATGTATAGAAGTTCATCTCAATGTTAAACTATTTTCTTGTACGCCACGCAATAATTCTTTAAGATGAAAAAAAAAAAATTTACAAAAGAAAACTTGTAGACTCTATCTTCTCCAATACTAAAAATCAACTTTACATACGGATAATTACAAACGGTTGTATCCGTTGATAATAAAAAACGGATTATCCGTTGGTAAATTATTAAACTTTTAACTATAGAAATCACCAACTAAATTTTTTTTAGTAAAAGAGGTAGCTCTTCACCAACAAATATTTCATGTCTAATGTTGTTGTTTAATATGTGTATCATTTACCAACAACATTTACGTAGGTGATGTAATTTAACTTTTTTTCTAAAAAATGTGTTAACCTTTCATCTATGGATTTTTCTTGGGTGAAGAGTAGTTCATATTACTAATGAAATTGTCGTTACTAAAATTAATCAATTTTAATAATTAAAAAATTCAAACATTTTCCTACGGAATATTTGTAGGTGAAGGGAATATTTGTTTTCCAAAAAAATTAAAAAATAAAACAAAATCAGCCTCTTCACTCCACCAATGGAAATTCCGTAGGTGAAGATTATTTCATACTACCTACGAAAAATCCGTTGATGATATTAATCAATTTTAATAATTAAAAAAATTCAATCATTCACCTACTAAATATACTTCGTTGAAGGGTAATAAAATATAAATAATTATTTATACAAAACAATACACTACAACCAACCAAAAGAATTATTATCCCACATCGAAAGTTCGACCAAAATCTTTGGAGATACCCTCTATAAATTAGTGATCCAATAAGTGGTTAATCAGTTTTTTGGACATTTCAATTGGCTAAAAGTTAAAAAAAAATTATATTTATTAAACAATAATAAAAAAATAAAAATAAAATTGACATGCTTCGTACACATGCGTCTATTTACAACACTGATTTTTACCAATTGTAATTATAAACATTTACTAACGAAAAATTGGTTAATAATTGTTAAGATTTTTACCAACGGAATTTTAGTTGGTAAAATGTTCACACTTTACCAACGGGAAATTCGTTTGTAAAAGGTCTACTCTTTATCTACGGCGCGATCTGTTGGTAACTATCACGACCCTCAAATTAACAACGGATTTATAGTTACTAATATTTCGTTGGTAAAGAGTAATAATAACAAATATCGTGGTTTCAAGAATTGAAAATTCGTGCCTGAAGCCATGATTTTTTTATAGTGCTCTAACATCTCTCTTTTAGAGGATGATACAAAATTCTAATAACGACTAACTATTTATAAGATAAATTAGCTCAAATCTAAATTATAGGTATGAAATTTCTAAATTATTCTTAGTGAACTTTTGGTCCGGAGGGAGCTTTGTGCCCCCCTTCGAATTTCCACAAGACCTTAGCGCGAAGGTTGATTTGCGTACAAACTCACACAACTACAATAATTAAACTCCACAACTTAATAATATCTCGTTTAAAGACTAGTCAACCTTTTATGGTTCCTCTGCACAGGAAACAACTCCTCATTCCTCAAAAGAATTTTAAGAAGTTCAACTAAAGTTGTACAGAACTTCAGTTTTTCGATGGAAACAGACTTTGTCAGCATGACAGTTGGATTTAACTCCCTTGAGTCTTCTTGAGTATCAAGATTCAATCCTCCAAAATTGATCAATTAAGTGACAACGAGCCTATATATTTTTCATCCTTGCAGAATAAACATGATTTTTTTGCTAAGTGAATAGCACTCTAATTGTCACAATGTAATACACTATTTTCGTGTTTGTGACTCAATTTTATTCGCGCGAACTCAACGCAACGGTAATACTTAGGCCCTACAATTTAACACAAACTAGCCTTTGAAATCATGCAGGAAAGTAGAAAAAGTATCGGTTGGAAAAATTAGGAAATTTAAGTTAATAGGTTTGGAATTATCTTCTTCAATCCCTCTTTCACTATATCTCTTGATTTGAGGTAAGCTGCCTCTAACTCTGATCTCTAAACTTTATAACTGGTAGTTTTGGTGGCTTTTGGCTTTGTAAATGTAGATAATCTTCTTCTTCATCGTTTCAAATCTGCGTGTTTGGCCCATATGTGTGGGATTTACTTAATTTTCTTTCTTCCGCGTGGAGGAAATAGGGTAATCCGTTGGTATATTACAGGTGTTTACGTGTTTTAGAATGGCTTCTAACGACTTGTGCATTCTCATTATGAGTTTCTTATTTATATATCAATCGCTGTTGAATGATGAAGAGTTGTTTGCTTTGTGTTTGTGTTTTGTATGATAGTGGTGAGTGTGAAGGATGAACAGAGTATTTTGATTTTTCGATAGAAAGGTTCTTCCTAAATGAGGAATTGGCGGGATGGGGCGGGCCCCTTCAACCTATTCGAAATAGAGCAAATTGGTCTTCAACCTTTTAATATGCAGCAATCGAGTCTTAATCCTTCGACTTTGTAACATCATTTGGACGTTAAAATGTTATGTGACTGTCGGCCCCGGCTTTAGTTGCTGACAACGACTCTTCAAAGGATCTAGTGTCAGTTACTATAGAGTTTTATAAGTTATATTTTACTCGGTGTATGGCAATAATAATTTGGAAAAGGAAACCACTAGAGAAAAAGAATATGATATTATTAGTGTTAAGAGGTTATCTCATTAGGTTAATCTCCATTAATTATGACTTAATCACCACTATCTGATAGAGAAAGATCAATTAGGAAATTTAATCTATGACCTTCTGCAGTTAGTGGCTTTCCCTATTAGCCCAACCCTATAAAGCATGTTTGTTGTAGTTAATTTTTTAGCAAATAAAAGTTGGTGGATCTTACGAAATGTGTGGTTAAAAAGTGAGCAAAAATTGTGTGTAAAATGAAATATGTGGTTAAAAATAAATTATGACCCAACTTTTTAGCAAAAAAATAATAAAAATTAACTGCATCAAATAAGCTATAAAACATTTTTAGTTGAAAGTCTCTTTTGAAAAATATGATAATGTCTAGCTTTTTATTTCATCCATTTGGGAAGAATTTATAAACGGTTTAATTTATAGAAATAAGTAATAGATAGGTGGATAGTACTTATGAATTCATTTAAACATGTCGTTAAAAATGACAAATAGAAAGGTTTTACCAACTTGACATAATAATTTAGAATGAAAAGACAAAAGTAAGTCGTTAAAAGGACACGACAACTTGACAAAATAAAAATTAAGAATATTTTTATTTCTGTCGAGATTTGAAGTTTCATTACAAAAGCTAACTTGTTAGGATTAGTCGAATTCTCTAATACACTCAACACTTATCCTATGTCTAGCCAATGTGATAATTTTATTTGCCATTTCTTAACAATCTTCCTTCAAAAGAAGGACATCGCTATCTCAGCCTTTCTCTAGATATAATTTACTTGTCCATCTTTCTCAAACAATGAAAGTTTACGTTTTATCAAGGCTCAACTCTTTCACTAAATCCTTACAGAGGCACAACAAACTAGAGACTAAATCACAAAGCTTTTTGGCCATCACGACTTATTAGGGACCACACTTCATTCATGTCTATCGGACATATTCAAAATTCATCTTATTGATCTACATGACTAAGTATGAGACGTAATTTTGGTACAATTAGTTGAGATTGGGAGTTCTAACTCAAAAAATACTACGTTAACATTTTTGTCTTAACAATATTTTGAATAGTGAATTTCGGTAGCTTGTTTGACAGAGTGAATAGTACAATAATGGATCAAAGAGGTTAAAATTTTATATTGTGTGAGCAAATAAATTTATAGTGAGATCTCATGACAAATGACATCATGGATGATGTCAATTAGCAAAGATCCAAAGATTTTCAATATATATATATGCTTCTCTTTTACTCGAAAAAGGTTGTACAACAAAATCCAGGAGTGCAATGGTGGAATGCTAGCTATATACATAATAAAAGTTGTCTTATCTGATGTAGATTGCAAATATAGAAAGAAGATGAAAACAGAAATCTTTTACACTCTTGTGTATTCCACTTTGAGAAGTTAATGGGTCCTCGACACGTGGCACACGTCATTAACCAAAAAACAAGAACCAATGCTAAAAGCCAAAGATCAAAGTTTTGAAAGTGACCAAAAGAGTTGTACCACCTCAATTTGCTAGAGGAGAGGGGGCATTTTGGGTCCCCTTTTGTTGCAAACACTTTGGACGATAGAGAGAAGATCGGAGTCAATTATAGCTTTTTAAGAGTTTTTACGGCGTTCAATGTATTGGATGGGATGTAATCAATTAAGATCAAGAATGAAAGGTGCGTAGATCTCATTCGAGCACACTTGTGTGTAAAGATTGGATTTGAGTTATTCGAATTTTTAAATAACACAAATTACTCGTCTACTTTAATTTTTATCATATGATCTTCAATCATCGAAATATATAAATTTGCTACTTCCTCGGGGTAAGCTATGATACACATCCAAACTATGTAATGGCTAGAATTGACCTATGTACTTTTAAATACCATTTCAATTATTTGAATAACTTTCTCTTTCAAGTGACTTTTACCTTAATTGCATATGCTATATACATATGACTTTGTCAAAAAAATAAAAACTAAATTATAAGAATTTAAACATAGCGGCTATAATAAACAATTAAATCCGATAAACATAAGAAGACGTGTTATAAGGATATAAGTACACACTAATTTTTTTCTCTCTCTATTATCGTAATCTTTTTTAACGCAAATCATAAAAATAACGATCTTCCTTCACTACATATAAGCTAGATCTCACAAGCAGTATAGTACTGCAAAACAAGTATAATTTGGGGCCTAAAAATATTATATCCAAAAGGGATATTTGATATGCACGACTAGACGTATAACTACAACGTAAAGTATTTTTAATATTGTCAAATGCTTTTTTGCCTACCTTACTAACATGTCAAAAATGTTCTTCATAAGTCATTATCATACAAGGGAAGGAAACATCAAAATAATTGAATATGAAAAATTCCCTTATGTCTTAGTAGTGAATCCATTGAAACGTCTCCCACTAATTATTATGTATTGTGTTGAATCGCTTGAAGACAATCTAGTTGCTTTTTATCGTTTTTCCATAATATAGTGAATGGAGAATGAAGAATAATTTCTGCATTAATCAATCCTAAATATTTTGTCGAGATTAAGTTCAAGTTTCTTGTTGTAAATTGTACAAGAGGAGCTAGGTCCCTAGAAAGTAAATTCTTAAATTAATTTGTATCAAGTAATATAAGACTTAATCATAAGTGCCACTCATGACTCATCTAGAATTAATTGAGGATGAGAAGATAAAGCAATAACTAAATCAAACTTGACTTAAAATAAGTAATTATACAAAAATAATCAAAAAAGATTCTTAAAAACTATTATGTGAATAAAAAAGAGACTTGCATGAAAGAGATATGTCATTGGGTAGTTACATATTACATATAGGATTACACGCACTCCCTCTCCCTCTCCCTCTCCCTCTCCCTCTTTCTGGTTTGATATTGTACGGACAACATAGTAGTTGAGGTTGCTTATTTCAACTAGGTATGTTATTCTTCCTCTCCTTGTTCTGTGTCTTTGAAATTTGTTTATTTCTTCACTTTCTCTCTCCTCTTTTTCTTCTCTCTCATCCCTCCCGTTGTACCAAAATTTACAATTCAATAAAGAGGGTTGGAGAATCCAAACTCTCCGACTAGATCTAGGTGGAGGCCTAAAAGCCCGAGTGGATTTAAAATGGTGATTCTGCCAAAAAAAAAAATCTCCTCTATGCTACTATAAGATTCTTAGCTATCACATTATTTAAACTCTTTGTTGTAATTTGAATCTTGTTTATACATTCATTCTTATGCAAATTTTGCCCAGTATTCCTTTTTTTTTTTTACACACAGTAGAAATGGATAAGTTGTCTACTTGTCTTGTTTTTCTATACTTCAATTTTTTTTTCCCTAACTTTTATTAAATTGCTGTTTCCATTAACAATTAAAAAAAGAATCGAAACAATTAAGTTTATGTAGAGTTCTCGAACATCGTTACACCAATTCTGCCAAAAAAAAAAAAAAAAATTCTCCTCTATGCTACTGTGAGATTCTTAGCTTTCACATTATTTAAACTCATTGTTGTAATTTGAATCTTGTTTATACATTCATTCTTATGCAAATTTTGCCCAGTATTCCTTTTTTTTTCTTTTGTAACACAGAAGAAATGGATAAGTTGTCTACTTGTCTTGTTTTTCTATACTTCAATTTTTTTCCCCTAACTTTTATTAAATTGCTGTTTCCATTAACAATTAAAAAAAGAATCGAAACAATTAAGTTTATGTAGAGTTCTCGAACATCGTTACACCAGCTAGAATAACAAGTTAAACATACTATGTGTCCAGAAGTGCAAGATCGTAGGAATATGATATATATATATATATGTAATTAATGTTTTATTTCTAAATTTTGGTAGGTTTTTTTTCGTGGTTGCCTATTAATTAATTAATTAATTAAATTGATGGAAATGCAGGAAAAAAGGTGCATTTTGACACTATGACCATGCACTCAGTTTTTTTCAAGGAGCACGAATTAGGGACTAAATTACAAAATCCCTTTGGCATGGGGCCTTGGTGGATGGGACTTGGATCCCAATTGGGTGAAGCTTTTGGCCAATTAAAATCTAATTATTCATCAGCTTCTTGGAACCAACTTGGAAAGGGAAATACAGCTCATTTCACTTCTTTCTCCGGTAATTAACACGTTCTTGCTTTTATTGCTATATCGAAATTTACTCCTTTTCGATTAAAGATAAAATTATGTGATTTATTTTAATTGAACCTGTAATTTGATGTCATTAGTGCTGCCACTTAAATTAATGTTAATCACCAGTAGTGCTAAATCTTCAGAATATGATTGTGTTCGTTCCAAACCATTTAAAATAAAAGAGCACTTTCCAGTGGAATAAAGAAACCTGTTTTAAAATAAAATATTTCGTTTTGAATGGATATTTGATTTTGTGTTAAAGCACAAGACACAAGTTCTACGAGTAGTTTAGCTGAGTATCTTGATAGGAACCAATTTCTTAATTAACAACGACATAAATTTTGTACAAAATGACAATATTTTGATTAAATATTTTTGAATGCATATTATATTAATAAAATCAATAAAATTAAGATTGTCAAGAAAAGAAATATCAAGAAGATCATATACATTATACGTATTAATATTGAAAAAGAAATATTAGCTTAATACTTGAGCATTTTTCATACATCCAGTCTATTATTTTCCACTTATATGTGCTAATAAGGGATAACAACGGGACAAATTTGGGTCGGGATAACCTCCTTCGCCCCCTCCCATCGGGTAATTTCCAACCCCGTTACCTGGTTAAGGAGAAATGGGGCGGGCCCTTGCCCCCATTTACATTTTTTTTAGTAATTCAATTTTTTATAATTCATTTTGTTGTCTCGTTCATTAAAGTGGGACAATAATATATTTATTTATTTTTAAAAGTTAAATTATTCAAATATATTTGATAAATCAAGACTTTTATTATTTTTCATGTTTTTTAGATAATCTTAATTGACATATTCTATTAGAAGTCGTGGAACTTTCCATTTAAAATATTGAATTCTTAAAAAATATATATTAAATATTAAACAGGACGGTGCCCGTCCCCCACCCAAATACCCGATTAAGCGGGTAATCCCCACTCCGTTCGAGGCGGAGTCCACGGGGTTCGAGTTTCACGGATTTGTTGGTCATCCCTAGTGCTAATATTTAGCTCAATCTTACTTGATTTCAAAATCTCTTGATAGAAAAAGAAAGAAATAATTCGAGATAGTATTGATGAGAAATAATCGCACAATGCATAAGATCATTTATAGTAAGAAAATAATTGCACAAGATTTTATTAGATCTTCACAGGGATGGATGTATTCTTCGATATATCATCATCTGAGTCATCAACATACAACTTTGTTTAGATGTCATAAATTTTAAAGATACATTAATCAACTAACACCATTAAGTTTGCAATCGAAAGTATCACCTCAACTAATCGAATTAGGTGAGTTGGTTTAATAGAGGGCCCAATCTCCCGACTCTCCAAACTCGTCCAACTTCGCAACTGGGCACGAGTTGTTTGAGTTGACTCACCGTTTTAATTTCAAGGAAATTTTACTAAGGGCTTTTTCAATAAAAATTAAAGTCTTTTGTCAAAAATTTAAAATGACAAGTCATTTTTTCACGTTGACATTCATAAGAAAATCTTTTAATATGCAAATAGCATTGGAGCTCCTCAACCTCTTCACATTGTAGCAAGTCAGTCACCACACCTTTGTGGCAGATTGGTTCCAACTTTTCAAATTTGTAGCAACGTGATCACCACTACACATTTTTCTAAACAGTATGTGACTACCACGTGTCTCTCTTTTAGGGTAAAATTAAGGGTGAGCAAAAACCCAACCAATTGACCTGATCTAGCCCAATCTAAACCAAATTATGTCGGTTTGGAGCCCTACGTTTCGGTTGAAATCGGTTTAGTGGTTGCTTGGATCCTAACCCGACTATACCCCAATATTTTTCTTAAATAAAATTCCATTTTTCTCCCCATTCCCTGAACCCATTTCTCTCTTCCCTCCATACAAATCTCCAAATTCTTGGGCACCCGCAATCTACCACCCAAACTCGATAGAAGTTCACCACCTAAACCACATGTGCAGTCGCCACAGACCATCATGTCCATCACCACGCACTCGGCACCACCACATCTGCTCTTTTTTAATAAGTGCAATTTCTTTGAAATGGATGCTATGGAGTTGTGGTTTGTGGTATTCGACGGTTTTGTTTGCGCTTTTTGCACTAGTTGTGGTTTGGGACAGCTGGTGGTTTTGTTTGTGCTTTTTGCAGAGATTTGGGGTGGTTGCTTTGCTCGTTGTGTTGGTTTGTCGTTGCTGCTGGTGGTTTGGGGGTGTTGGGAAACTGCTACAAACTAAATCGACCCAAAAAGAAC
>CAIGRN010062506.1:0-18632 GCA_903798345.1 Fraxinus anomala
TTTTTCTTTTTCTTTTCATTGACTCTACATATTTCAGGTCCTCTAATAGAAATCAATTATCCAAAGGTCCAACCGAAACATTAGTTTTATTTTATTTATCCTTAGGAATTCGATTTTATTTTTTTATTTTTTCTCTAAACCATTTTGGTCAAATGTTTGTTGGGGCCCAAAATATTAAACTTGTGTTTAGCACCCATTTTGGACGTATTATAAATTTTGAAATTGTGATTGATGGAAGAATGTGTAGTTGAAAATTAATGAAAAATTTTAGATTTGTGTGTAATATTTTTTTTTTGGAGAATGTGTGGTTATAATTAAGTAAGAGAATTTTTTTTAAAAAATAATGTGTGCCAAACACAATGTATTAAAAATATATAGTGAAAATTACACCTAGGACTATTTTTCAAATTTGTATTCAAAAATAAGATTTTAAATTGCATCTTTTCGGACTATAATTAATTATTTAATTTTTATTAAATAAATATATTATTAATAACCAATAAAAAATTAATTATACATACACTTTCTCCCTCTACTCTCTCTAATCTCTCTTCGCTCTCTATATCTTGCGCCATAATCAAACGGCAACACCACAGTCTACTCCTTTGTTGGCATTGGCGTCGCCTACTCTTGCACCGACGACACAATCATCAGAATCCAACACAGGAGCACCGCATGTATCAGCAATGATGGCGTTGAGCGCTGTGCACAGTCGCCTTGGTACCACCAAATCTCTTTTTCTTCCCTTTTTTTTTTAAAAAAAAAAAGTTTGATTTCTTCGAAATGGATGCTATGGAGTCATGGTAATGGCGTTGTGGTGTTGGTGATGGTTGTGGTGGGGAAGTGCTAGAAGTGGTGGGGGTAGTGGTGTGGGGTTGGGGTGCGATGTGTTTGTGACCAATTATGTGGGTGATTATGATCAATAAATGATATGTGATGAATAAAATAGATTATTTGTGTCCAATTAATAATATGTGATCTAAAAAATGTGAGATTGAGACTAAATTTTTAATTGTGACTTACAATTTATTAAATTGACTAATTAATTTGATAAGATATGACAGTGAAATAAGTTGTTATCTATAAAATTTGTGATATATGATCGAAAAATAATTTGTGACTTATTAATTTGATAATTTGTAACCAATAAAAAAAATATGACCTATAAAATTTGTGATTTATGTTCGATAAATAATGTATAATTAATTAATTTGATAATAAATGATCGATAAATAAGTTGTGATATAAAATTTGTGATTGTGATGTTTTCTAATTGTGACTAGTGAGTAATTGTGAAAATAAATTGTATAATATTGTGATCTTAATATATTTAATTAATAAAATATTTGAATTATCTATTTTGATTAACAAAATTTATTTATGACCAATTTTTTATGTTTTAAAACATCTTCGTTAATTTTGAAATTGTATATTCTAATAACCTTAAATGTATATTTTGGTTGGACTTGTGTTTTTACCTTTTTTGCCGAATATCTTCTTGAAAAAGCTATCTCAACTAGAGTGTATTTGATTTGTTTTATTTTTCATGAAAAATATCATTTTTCACTTAAATTCTTATTTTTGAGGCGTTTGATTGACAATTTTTTCCATAAAAAATATTTTTCAACTTTTGGTCATATAATCATATTTTTCTCAAAAATAAGAAAAATATTTTCTTTAGAGAGATGTTGTTTTTATTTTTCAAGTAATTCACTCTCTCTTTTTGTTTTCCATCTATTGTCTCTCTTATCTATTCATCAATAAAAAATGGACAAATATATTATTTTTTAAGTTGAAAACTAAATTAATCAAACATATTTAATTAATAATTTTCATACAAATAAATTCTAGACAGTAGAATTTATTTTCTTTCTATGCAAATTCTATACTCGCAATCAAACGCACCCTTAACGTTTGAAATTTAATTTCTAAAAGAACTTTATTTTCGACTAGAAGAAGTCACATTGTACTTTCTTCTAAAAATTCTTCTAACTAGATAGATCACTTTCATAAACTTAACCAAACAAGTTCAAAAATAACTTTTGGGGTCTCAATAGTTCCATTTAACTTCTCAAAAGTTATGTCAAACGAGCCTAAAGAATTTATTTTTGAACATACTTGAATAATTTTCTGAAAGTACATTATCTTGTTAGAACTTTTTTTTTTTTTTTTTAAATTGACATTAGTAACTTACTCGCTCACCGGCATTAAAAAAAAGAAGACCTATCAAAATGACACTACAAAAAATCAAACCACTTTTTTCCATATGTTTTATTGAATTCATAAGCACTATTTACTTATTGAAGCATTAAAAAAAAATATTTGTGAACAGTTTGATATTAAAGAATAATAAAATCATTTTTATTTTTGGGAGCTATCAACGTTAAACTAGGAACACATATAATTGTTGAGGTCCATTATCAATGGCTAATAACTTTTTTAAAGATCCTCCATTAATAAAGTGTAAGTGTCGGACTAAATTTAACTATCATAACACCCTAATTAGTTTTCATGTGCCATAAAGTTGGGCCTTGATGAGAATGTGGGGCATGAATGCTATGGACCAGAGTAATGTTGTGGGTCCATACAAGTGTAAAGGGTTGGATTTCTTACTAGGTCATTATATTCATGCCATATTTTTTTTTACAAATACACCTCATTTTAATTACATTAATAGTCATTAACCTCTATTCATTATTATACTTATATTCTTAATTTTTTATATCACTTCATCGATCAGAAAATCTTTCTCTTGATCATGGTTTTTGTCCAAAAAAATTGTTAACGTGCTTTAAATGAGGTCAAATATTTAATCACATTCTGCATTATTATTTATTTTGCTTATTAAGAAATACAATGGGAAAATAAGCATTTTTACTTTATCTTAAAGAAATTTTTGATAGAAATCATAATGAGGTCCAATTTATGTTAATTTGAAAATAAAAAAAATATAGCCTGGTTACTAAAAAATATGGTGTGAATATATTTAACGTTTCTTATTAGATCGTATGCTCTTTTTTAAGTTGAGTGACATTGACATAGGAATCATAAATCGAGATGCTTTAAAAGGAAGATAACAATTAATTGGACGACTAATGTTTCGTGTTGTTATATTCTACAAATAGTCGATGCCCTAATCTCTCATTGTGCAAAATATTGATCGCTCTTTGATACAATGCACCATATTTTTCGTACCCCTTTTCTTTCTTTCTCTTCACAAAGTAACCATTGTGAAAGTAGAAACATAGTTATAATTACAATATAACACATATCCTTTTACCAAATTAACAATCCAATGTTACAAGGTCGTAAATTCTTAATATAAGAAATTAGCACGCAAACTATGTAGACTTTGAAAATATAGATATTGAGCACGATTATGAAGTGTTTATAAATAGTAAATTTATAAATAGATAGAAATAGATGGTAGGTAAGTGGATAACACTTATAAATCTTTTAAAATATGAATAAAAAGTGATTTAAGTATTTATAAACATTTTATAAGTATGGCTCAAATGTCATCTATTCATCACGAAATTGTATTGTACAAAGAAAAAAATAATCACTCACTCCGTTTCTTAAAAATATGCCTTTTTTTTTTTTTTTATTTTTTAATTTTCTAATATGTCCATAATTAATGTATTTTATTTAAACAAATATGAACTAATCATATTTAAATTATTATTTAATGTATAGGTTTGGAAAAATGTATGCAGAATTTATATTTTCACCTACATTAATTATATTTTCTTAATTTGTGTGAAAATAGAAGTAAGTCTATCTTTATGGAATGAGATGAATATTTTAGCATCAACGCTTAGCTTAGAGATATGGATTATGACCAACTATTCTAAATGCTGATATAGACGAAACGAGAAATAGTCAAGAGACGAGGCCGGACGGCCGGACCCCACAAATTTTATTACTAGGACATAAAAAAACTTATTTACACTTCAATTTAAATAAGAAAAAAAAGAAATATAAATGTGTATGTGCTTGTTTGGAAATCGATTTTAATTGATTTAAATTATAAATATATATTGAGTGATGTATAATACTCGTGGCTCACACAAAATATGAATAAAATGTAAATTTTATAAATTAAATAGATGCCAACCAAGGACTAAGTCTCCGTTTGACATAATTTATAAATCATTTACAAATGATCAAATTTCATTTTCAACTACATATTTCAATAGTTCGATAAATACTATCCGCTTTATATGTCACTTATTTTTATCTATTTACAAATTAAACAATTTGTAAATTCTTATCAAACAGAGCATAAATATTTGCCCTTTATTTTAAAACAAACCAATAAATTTTTGGACAAAAATTGTCATCAAGGTAATTGATGAAAAATTAAGGATAAAAATACGATGAAAAAGGTTGACATAATTGTGACAGTAAAGAAAAATTATGAATCTTTAATGCAATTAAAGTGTAATGCATTTATAAAAAAATTATGATATTTTGTACAATCAAAGTGGGCACTAATATATCATACAAGATGATGACTCGTTTGAAATATAAATCTAATGAAATGGCTGTTTGAGCTTCTCAACTAATGGAAGGCTTATTATGAACTCTAATATCATATTCAAAATTATTTTTTATCTTAAAAGGTAAATTTTGTTAGGATAACTTTTTTATTAATTATTTATTTTATCTGGTATTTGGTTAAAAACTCATCGCAATTATATTAAAGATGTGTTTGAGCTACATTATTTTGGAAGAATGTATTTAACTATTTCGATTCTGACATCAACATATAGGGAGGAATGACGAAGATGAACTCTTCATTTGGTAAAATTTATAAATTATTTATAAAGTTTTATTTAATATTTGCTTTCTCGCCACTTAACGCATGTTTAAGCCCTATTTTGGTTAAAAATACACTTTGAAATAATAGATTGATAAAAAATGTGTAATAAAAAAATAAGAAAAAAAATTTGAATTTACGTGAAATATTATTTTATTGAACAATGTGCAATTGAAAAAAAAATATTTTAAAAATAATAGAAATCGGGATTATTTTCATATTTATAAATTAAAGCGCGCATAATTATTCCAAATGGAGGCTAGATTTAAATTCAGAATGGTGACAATTCGACAGGCTTAAAAGCACAATACAATTTGGAAAAATTTCAAAGCGCAATAACATTGCATAGTGGCGCCTCGTGTGGTCAAAACGGCCATTAATTACGGCAATCATGTGATGGTGCCTTTTTTTCTCCACTGAAAATCATGCCACTTTTTCCACGTGGAAAAAGCCTCGTTGATAATGTGAACCACTGTTGATAGTCTTACCAGTTTCAATATCCAAATGCACAATTCTTTATCTAATCTGTGGATAATATTTAGCATGTAACTTCTTTAAATAAAATAATTTTAAACGTAAATTCATAATTTCTTGTTACTTTTAATTAGCACATTCTCTAAAAAAATTATTTTTCACAAAATTTATTCTCAAAAATTATACATTAAATAGGCCCTTAAGTAGATATTATGATCAAAGAATAACCATACTTTTCGTGCACGTTCAATATGAAATCATTCGTAATCGTAATACACAAAGATTTTAAATTTTCCTATGTAGTATGAAATCGTCCACAATCGTAAGATTGAGAATCCATTTAGCTTATGTTTGATGCTTTAAACTAAAATTCTTTAGTTCTTATTTTCAAACACACATTTATACAACAAAATATTTTGTACGTAAACTCCCAAAACGTTTTCCTACTTTTAACCATATACTCTCTTAAAAATCACCATTCAAAACATCATTTTCTCTCTATAATGGCCATAAAATAGGGATTTCGGAGGACTTCTTTTGATTTTTGTAGAAGAATTTCATGGAGAAGTTACCTTACCATAACTTTTTTTAAAAGCTCTTCTAGCCGACAAAGCATTTTAAAAAAATTATCCAAACATGTTTAAACGCAACTTCTTAGTCATATATTAGCTTTTATCTTTACAAAAACACGCCCTAAGGAGCTGCTTTATTAAAGTATATTATTTGATTAAAAGAACTTTACAAACTATCTCAAACAAGCCCAGTGTTTTACCTATTTATTTTACAACACAGGGGAGAATGGGAGGAAATGTGAACAAAGGGTATCGAAATACAGACAAATACAGATTTAACTCCAGGAAGAAATAAGCTGTGAACAGCCAAGACAAACATTTTAAACGTATAAAAGAATTGAATTGTATTGTCATACAAGTCACAATTAAATAAATACAATTGGGAAGAAAAAATAATTTTTAACAATAAAAATAAGGAAAAAACATGCCAACCTCAGCAATTCTTGCAACTTAGAGTCGATGTTAAAAAAAACTTTGTTGCTGAGAAATGGGTATCTGCCTCATCAAGAGCTGCCACTGAAACCTCGGCTGTCCTTTTTCGTCCGTCCAATCTCCATTTCTCTAGTACGTTGACCTTCGCTACTCGAGCCTGATGGATATAACCCGTATTCACTGGTTGGATTACTGTATTGATCACTGCTAACGTAATCCTTGCTGGTCAATGCCATTTTCCGGAACTTTTTCATGTCATCGTTGTATTGCGCAGTGTCATAGTCGGAACTTCCATAAGAACTATACATAGTGCTATGTCCGGGTCTAATTCCTTCGCTTAGATCAGACAGGGATACATCACCTTCTAAAGCTCTCACCACCTGCCAAAATTTTTAATATATCGACAACTTTAGAACAGACGAATAAAGAACTCGAAAAAGGATGTGCCCAATTTCGGAGCTTGCCCATGATTCTTATCTATTGTCATAAGTTTATTATACTAACGTAAAAGCTTAAACTGCTAAAGAGGGTGCATATTTATTTAAATTTCGTCTTCCACACAATCCTCAATTCATTTAGCTAGGGCACGTGTAAGATCATGCGTTATGCCAAAAATCATTTTACTGCCTAAAAGTATTATATTATGGAAGCACGATATAAGCTCTTCAAATATTCTCAGTCAGCACATTACCTGGCTCATTCTTGGCCTACGCCTTGCAGAATGACGAACGCAGGCAGCCGCACATGCCACCATGCTAGCAAGTTCATTATGATTGTAGTCATTTTGCAGTCGTGAATCAACGAGGGTATCGAAGTTTCCATCTTCCAAAGCTCGAGTTAGCAAGGGCCGAGCCTATATACATATACATCCTATTAATATCCTCTTTTCAAGAGTACAAAACTTATCCAGCCTCGTGAAGTGACTAATGAGAAAAGACGGACCCAAAAAGGAAGAGAGAGAGAGAGAGAGAGAGAGAGATCTTGGTGTAAGTGACTACCCACCCAATCTACCAAACTATCGTCCATGAAAGATTGATTCGAATCAACAGGTCGGCGTCCAGTAATCAACTCAAGAAGCATGACTCCAAAAGAGAATACATCGGACTTTTCTGTAAGTTTTCCAGAGGATGCATATTCTGGAGCCAAATACCTGCATAGCATATAAATGTATCAAGACGAGACCTCAAAAACTGAAAAATATTTTAGTAATAACAACACGAAGTTCATAATTCCGAAATCGATACTAGACAATAAATATCTATAGTTGAACGATTAAAATATCTAATAATTACAGAGTGGAGACATATCAAGCTTACCCGAATGTTCCCATCACTCTTGTGGAGACATGAGTATTTGTGTCTGAAGTAAACTTTGCGAGACCAAAATCTGCGACCTGAGAAAATAAATGGCATTCATTTATCACCATAATTACACCAACAAACTAATCTATTTCTATTGCATGAAATTATACAAATCAAGGTGACTAGCTCATTTCATCAAAGGCAGGAAACATCTCAAATTTTTACTGATGGAGCTGACAAAATTGCCAATATTACTTGAATCATAACCCAACAAGCCTTTACCTTCGCTTCAAAGTTAAAATCCAAAAGAATATTAGATGCTTTGATATCCCGATGAATAATTTTTGGATGACCTGTATACAAAAAATACTAATTTTAGAATCGAACTAAATTTAAAAGACGATAAAAATACACCCATTTTCTCCATTGTTTGAAATATGCGCTTATATACATTAACGACTACTTACAATCTTCATGAAGGTATGCCAGACCCTTCGCAGCTCCGAGAGCGATCTTTAACCGTGCGGGCCAATCCATTGTAGGTCTCCCCTTTCCTGGTATATGTTAAAAACGAGTTAGTTTTGCAAGAGTTGAAACCGTAATCAAGTAATGGGATTTAAAAAAAATCTGTTTTTGAGGTCAACAAATTTTAATAACAGAATAAGATCTGTTCAAAAAACTAACCATGCGAGTGGAATTCCAAGGTATTATTCGGAACAAACTCGTATACGAGCAATCTTTGGGTCCCAGTGATGCAGTATCCAACCAAAGAAACGAGATGTTTGTGATGCACTCGACTGATGATCTCGATCTCAGCTTGAAATTCACGCTCCCCCTGTCCACTCCCAGATTTAAGCTGCTTAACTGCAACCTCTTTACCATTCGGAAGAACTCCTCGGTGCACATAACCAAAACCACCTTGCCCAAGAAGGTTGGCGTTCGAGAATCCATCTGTTGCCATAGCTAATTCTTCATACGAAAATGTGCTCTTAGAAAACCCTAAAGCCATGATGGGAGAAGGCGGTGGAAGTGGAGTTTCCAGACCAGAATAGTTCGAACCAGAACCTCCACTGCTGCTCATGTAAGGAGCCGGAGGTGGAGGTGGAGGTGGTTGAGGTGAAGGAGCTCGTACGGGCGAGTGCGGTGGTCTTGCCAAACCGGCAGGTGGTGGAGAAGGTTTAGGTGGTATTGTCACAACATGATCACCAGATGGTGGTGCATTATGCTGCCAATTCTGACCTTGTCCACCATAGGGGTCGACTGGAGAACATCAAAATACGTCCAAAATTAGCTACCAAAATCAAGTTAAATCTACGACAAACGAATAGCAGTGATTAAACTCCCTATTTTTTTACGAATGTATTATGAAATGGTGCATTACTCCAATGATTCAAAACTTCAAAATATCCTCAACATCTTGGCACTTAAAATTCAGTTTTCCTCTCTTTTTACCTTAAATTTTCATTAGATGGATTTCTTATAATTATTCATTTACATATAAATAAACTCCTTCATGTATCGGAATTTTTTGAATAAATGATCCAATTAAACTCCAAAACATGAATAAAATTCTAGAGAATTTGGGGTAAAAACTCGTACCTTTATGTCCAGTTGGTGGTGGCGGAACATAGTAATCCGGCGAGCCATTGGATCTTCTTTTCTTCTTCTTGCAACATATAAACAGCAGACTCAGAATTGCAAGTATTACAACACCCCCTATGGCTATCCCAACAACCATCACCATTGATATCCCACCACCATCCGACGAGGGTGATGGAGGCGAAGGCGGAGATCTTGCATTCCCAGGCGGAGACGGAGTATTCCTGCTCGGTGCAGGAGGAGAATTCCTAGTGGATGGAGTCGGCGGAGAATTCCCTTCTGTGGGTGGCGACGGAGGGGCGGGTGGGGACCCAGATGGAGGAGATGGTGTTGGTACGGTGGGGGAGTTAGTTGGAGGTGGGGTTAAAGAGGGAGTAGCAGGTGGAGAAACTGGAGCAGTTGTATTGGAAGGTGGTGGTGCTGCTGGGGAAGTTGGTGGCGTAGAGGTGGTTGGAGGAGCTGGGTTTGCAGGTGGTGGAGAAGTTGCTGGTGTAGGAGGCGGCGATGTAGAGACTGGAGCAGGTGGCGGCGACGTAGCATTAGTTGGTGGTGCTGGTGGTGAAGTAGGAGCAGGCGCGGCTCTCGGTGTTGGTGTAGACATTTTCCGATAAGTCCCTGTTTCCAAAATCTACTAGAAATTATTACAGATTATGTGAATGAATTTATTGTAGATACTAAACGAGTATGAATAGCTGTCGTCCGAAAATTTCCGGCGGTGGTTTTGATTCGTTAAGTTCGACAGTTTCGCCTTCACTTTTGTTCCTCTCTCTAGACTTTTTAGAGAGAGAGAGAAAGAAAGTGAGCGAATTAAACTATTCATTGGGAATAAACTAAAGAGAAAAAGGTAAGGAGCCAATATTTTATTATTTTTAATTAATGAATTGTTTTGAAACTTTGTGAAAGCCAGCGAGTAAAGAGCGTGTTTGGTTTAGCTTTAAAAAATGGAAAAAAAAAAATAGATTTTTAATAAAGTAAAGACGTAATTTAAAAATAGTTTTTCATTTAAAAACTCCAATTTATTTATTTATTATTTTTTGAAAAAGCTCAAAAATGAGATTGTTTGGCCAATTTTAAAAGTGTACTTAGCCCTATTTGTTATATATTTATTCAGAATACATTCTTTCAAAACTCATTTTTACACACATTTTTCAATAAAATAATATTTTCCATCACATAAATAATTTTTCCTTACTTTTTACAACATATTTCCCATCATATCACTATTTAAAATACATTCATTTCTTAATAATATTCATCAAACACATTTTTATTGATTAAGCCCCTAGTTGGTTCATATTTTTTTAAAAATATATTTTTTCAAAACTTATTTTCAATCACATTTTTCAATAAAATAATATTTTTCTTCACGTCAATAACTTTTCCTACTTTCTAATCATATATTTCTTATCATATCACTATTTAAAATATAGTATTTTTTCAATAATATCCATCAAACACACTTTAAATAAAAAAAATTAGTAAATTACTTATTAAGAATTGAGTTTTTGTATTTGGTTTTGGTTTGGTTTGGTTTTACCTTTCTTGTGAGTTCAAATATTTTCTGTAGTGAGGTTGACCTTATTTGAGTTTGCTTTTCCTTCTGATTATGCTTTTTCGGGATACTTTTTCATAATTTTATTAGGGAAGAGAAAGAATATATGACAGAGAAGGGATTGGGTAGAAATAATAGTTGCTACCGAGTCAATCAAGAGTCAAGAAATGAAAATGAGGACGTTGATAAACTTCTTGAAGAGGAAATAGCAGGTGCAAAGGCGTTTATACTTACTTTAGGAGTGAGTACACCAAAAAAGGTTGCAGTCGATTGCCCTTTCGTCGGCAAGTTATTTTGCCTACCTCATCTATACACATTTTTGTCCCCTTGCATGCGAGATCACATTGACACTCAATATTATCTAGAACTAGTGGTACCAAAGCACAAGTTTAGGTGATCACGTTTGATATGTTCAATTAAATAAATAATATGACTTTGTATTTAAGTAAATTTATCATTTAATGTCATGCAGTTACCACTTAAACTGATGATTGACACCAATATTCCTAAATAACATTGTTTGTTACAAAACTATCAAGTAGCCTTTTGTCCCCCTGCATGCAATTTCACACTGACACTCAATGCTAGCAGCACTAG
The DNA here is from genome assembly GCA_903798345.1 of Fraxinus anomala. Taxonomy (NCBI): domain Eukaryota; kingdom Viridiplantae; phylum Streptophyta; class Magnoliopsida; order Lamiales; family Oleaceae; genus Fraxinus; species Fraxinus anomala. Next base: position 11,350 of record CAIGRN010062506.1, read on the forward strand.
GGTACTAGAGCATAAGTTTAGGTGATCACGCTTGATATGTTTCATTAAATAAATAATGTGACATTGTATTTAAGATAATATATTATTTAATGTGATGAAGTTATCACCTAAACTGATTCTTGATACCAATGTTCCTAAATAACATTGCTCGTTACAAAACTATCAAGTAGCCTTTTTATTTTATAACTTCAAAGTGAAATAAGTATTTTTATTTTAAACTAAGAAACAAAATCATTTATCTACATTTATAAATTATCTACGCATTATTATTATTATTTTAATTTAGACAAACATGCTCTGTCAATAGCCAAACATGCTCTGAGTAATCTTTGAAGAAAAAAGTAATAATTTTATATTAAATTAGCCGTTGAACATTTTTATATATAATCTTACAAAGTAGTTATAATATTAAAATAATAAGTGTGTGTTTTCTCATTCACATGGTGGGTGACGGAGAATTGACCGAATTGCCCTACGCATGACAGGTTGGAAAGCGGGACCCACACATCTGTCTGGTCCGCGACTCTCTCTCTTTTACTCATTCAGACATATTAGGCTGCGTGTCTTACTCTTTTCCTTATCGGGTGGCCGTCTTTAGTCGGATTTGGTACCGGAAATTAGCCCCTCATCGTCTCATTTACATTCTTCAAATTATTTTCGGGTAAATTTAGCTCCTCGTTTGCCTACCATTCCTATAAAACTCTTTTTCCTATATACTCGTTTTAAACAATACATTCACACAATGAAATATTTTACACGTAAATCTAATTTTTTTTTACATATTTTTCAAAAATTCACTATTTAAAATAATATTTTTTCAAGAAAATGACCACCAAACGAGGGCTTAATTAATCATAACTAAAATTTTATTGACAATTCAATTAAGCTATTACTTATTATTACTTTATCATATTTCATGACTAAGCGTTTTTTCAATTTAACATAAATTGCTTAGTTGGAAATGCTAGGTGGCACCAAAGCCCCTAGTCATGAAAAATCGGCCGAGTAGGCATGGGTGGCTCAAGCTCAGATTTGACCAAGCGTGAGCTAGCTCAACAGCTTGCAAAAATTGCATGTTGTAATTTTTTTTATTTTTTATTTATGTGTAGGAGTGGCTCGAGGGGCGGTTCATGAGCCTGCTTGACTCTGTCCAACACAAGCCGAGCTCACAAACCTAGCTCAAGCTCACTTTTTGATTCGAGAACTGAGAGCTTATTTGTAGCTCGGCTCCTTAAACAATGAGTTGTGAGAGTTGTGATAATATCTTTAGATTAAAAAGTTTTAAATGCATTTTTAGGGCTTTTATGACGTGATGTAATTGTGAATTGACATGAAACACAGTTATTATGTCCATATTTCAGCCTCATTAAATTTTAATTCATTTTTCTCTCTCCTCTTATCAATATAATATTCTCTCAATAAAATAATATTATATATAAACCTAAAAATTCTCCTTACTTTTTAATCACACATTATTCAAAAAACACTATTCCAAAATCAAAATTTTCCATATAATGGAGTTCAAACAAGTGCTACGTTGAATTATGTTACGAATGTTGATTAAACTATTTCATCACTTTGGACAACAAAAGTTGATGGAGTTGTAAAATTTGAAAGCCAATTAAAGTCCAGTGACCAAATTTAAATTGAACTTAAAGCAATAATATCAAGATAAATTAAACTTTAGCGACCCAATTGAACTATAGCTGAAAGTTCAGTGACCGCATGTATTTCCAATGGATAAATCATTAGAAAGAATACTTGAAATTGACAAATATAAATAATTTAAATTGGATCTTGACTATTCCATTTGAAGGAAAATATTAATACTAATTGTAGTAGATTTAGTCAATTTTAGACTTCAAATTTAGAATTAATATTTGAGTATTAATGCTATCTTACTCCAAATATTCATTTAAATGTAAGAAAATATTAGGGACGACAGTGAGACGGGTTCGAGGTGGGGCACCCCGCCTCGAACCTGCCCCGGGAGGCAATCCCCGCCCCACCTTGTGCCTCGCCCCACCTTAGACGGAGCGGGGCGACGATTTTCCTCGTTTATCGCTCCGTTTAAATTTTTTTATTTTATTATCATTATTTTTTAATTTTTTGTAATTATTTTTAAATTTTTTTTTCACGGGACGGGTTCGAGGCGGGGAAAATTGCCATTCCTAGAAAATATGGTCAAAATTTAATTAAATCTATCGTACATTGCCATTTAAATTGGTTCTTAAACGGGTTCTCATTATTTTATATATTTAATCGAATTTGGTTCCTGAAATTATCCCTCACCGTCTCACTTATATAGTTTTAATTAATTAATTAATTTTGGTTTACTTATATGAGTATCAATTTTTTGAATTCCATTGCATAAATAGTTTTCCTATTTATAAAGTGTATTAGAAATTGGAAAACACAAATAATAGAATTAAATATTCGGATCTAGAATTCTAAATATGGTATGATTTATCAATTTTAGGCTGAAATTATGCAAATAAAAGTTTGGAAGAAATCTTCTACCTGGATCCCTAAGCTTGACATGATATTGAAGTTGGATGATTCGACGATGGAAAGTACAAAGTCCCAATATGTATCATTAACAAATATGCTATAAAATTATATGTCGTGTTAATTGCTAACATTCAAAATTTAATTGAATTTTTTGTTGTCCCTTGACTAGATGGGGTTGCTCTCAGTCAAAATTGGAGGGACTTCATTTTGTAAGATCAATTTTGTTTGTGATAGGATTTTAATAAACATGGCTTTTGCACACCCTCACGACAAGGTTTGCGGATTACCACTCAATTGTTCAAAACTTATAACTCAAATCACATACTGACTTATTTTATATCTTCAACTCTAATTGGTTACTCAATATCTGTTCAACCTTTGAGTTAGGCATCGAGAGCTAGTCGTGGATCAGTCTCCACATTAGCAAATGTCGACTGAGTGGGAAAAACTTCTTCATTCACGAGTTTATCCCCAAAAAGCTAACCTTGTTGCACTAATGCTTTGCGTTCTTTCTATTCTTTCCCATTTCATTACGGTATATGCGGCTGACAATAATCTAAGAAGCAGTCATTGTTGACCAATCGACTTGAACCCCAGAGAGCCCATGTTGGCCCATTTCGTCTCATCCCTAGATGAAATGGCTCTCTTAGCCCCTGTTTGTTTTTTATTATTGGAGCCTAAGAATTAATTTTTTGACCGTTTATTTTCAAACAGCGGGCCCCTATGAAACAAGAAGGTCAAAAGTTGGGGCCAAAAAATCTGTAACAGTCAGAAATTTCATTAAAATAAAAGCAATTGGAAACAAACAGAGGCTTAGTAATGTTTCACACCAACCCGAGTTAACATTTGACTTGACTACATTATTTCTTACGAGTCATTCTAGGAACCCCAAGACGTGCTAACTAATCAAGAATCAAATTACGCGACCAATTTACTCCAACACGCAAGAGAAGTAAAAATAGAACACCAAAGCTTTTACGGTGGTTTGGTAAAAAAACGCCTATTCCACGTAACTCATGTAGAAGGCCAATGCACTTCGACAAAATCAAGAGTATAGAAGCCAATATTACAACACCAGACCTCACAAGCACAACATGGATTGTTTTTAAGTTGTAACACTACAAGAATTACAACTCTCACAGGGCCATCTCTTTACACTTGCCAATTTCCCCTCCAAGGCTATTCTTACATAGACACAAGGAGAAGACTGTTAAATATATGGGCTTTCGTCACGTGTCAAGCTCTCATAGGTCCACGGGATGTCTTTGTTGAAATGATATTTACATGAATTTGCTTTGCATTCTTACGCCCGTTTGAACCCCATTTTTCAAGAATATATTTTTTCAAAACTTATTTTTAACAACACATTCTCCCATAAAATAATTATACATATATTTCAAAAAAAATTTCCTTACCATCTAATCACACATTCTCCAAAAATCATAATTCCATAATACATTTTACCCCTAAATTGGGAATCAAACAGGGGCGTAATACCATAACACCCTTTAGGCCCTACAAATCTTCTGTTTTAACTTCCTTTGTACTGTAAAGAAAATTTGCAGGCATCAATGGCATCCTCTATCGATAGAAATACATTTTCTTTCCCAATTTTGTCGATAAATTTCGTAACCATCAACTTCTCCATAATATCTTGTCTTGAATTTATTAAAATCATCTGCAAAAAAAGTGGAAATATCGAACATTTTGGTATATATTTGCACTCATATTACTTTTAGAGAAAAATGTACAGTCGAAGATTTATGTGCTTCACCTTGATTCCTTTTGTTTCTAAATTTCTTTTCACTTCAACAAACATTTAAACTCCCGTTATGTCCCTTGCTGTCACACATATACATATCATTGAATTTATTAGCTGGTTTAGTCGGCATGTTTAGTATTCTAGACCTATTAAAGCTCGGAAAGAATGGCCGTGATTTCAAAATCTTACCTCCCAAATCAAGTAATACATATTCAATGACATTTCCTGAATTGTTCATCTCTAACCCATCTTACAATCCTAATCCAACAAATTCCATCCAAAAAATGAAAGATAAGTAGTTAAGAGAATGAATTAAACAATTAATTAAGCAAAAATAAGTAATAATTCTGGTTATGGAAAGAACCTTTCACTTAGGTAGCTGCAATTTACAAAAAATATAGGGGAACCAAGCTTCAGATTTAGGAGCCCTGGAATCCCAGTTGTACATCGCGATACAACTTTGTGTCTGGTATATTCCCAAGCTTGCATGAAGCAGGCCTTGCTATGTACAACAGTGCTCTTATGAGAGCCAGTCCCTCATGAAAATAAGCAGAACAATGATTTTATCAAGTCGCCTCATCTAAAAGGTTAAACTCTTTATTTAGCTTTTGAGTTCGTGCACCTTCTCATGCAGGCCTAATTCATGTTTATAGTATCGTCCCTACACGTGGATATTCTATATAACGTGATAAGATACTAAGGACCCGTTTGGTAGTGCTTCTGCTTAGATCAACTTCCTCTAAAAATTCTTTTATCCAGACAAAGCATTTTCACAAAATTGTCCATACAAGTTTAAAAGTAGTTTCTTAGTTTCAGAAGCAGCTTTTGATTTTTCAAAAGTCTTGTCAAAACGGCCCTAACTTTGTTTCCCCCACATGAGGACTCATGACGGGTGCCCTCAGGTACTTTGTATCTGACCACCTGACTTATACGATTTTGGATGCTACGATGGGCTCGATTTTTGGGGACTTAAACTATGTTAATGTTCTTTTGAGCAAGTACTAAATAAATGAAGACTACTCTCACCGAAATCAGGAGTCCGGTTTCCATGCCTACGAAAGAAACACCAAGAAAAGCACTGATGCAAATAAGGAAATCAAATTTATCTGTCTTGAACAAATCATAAGCATTTTCTTACTCGATATGCCCAAGCATTACTGACATGATACTGCCCAAGCATTACTGACATGATACTGGCCGAAAGAGCAACCAGCAACATACACAACATTACTACATTTGACATTGCTGTTTTGCATCCAGCATTGAAATTTACAGCAGTTTTTGAAAATGGCCCTGTAAAATCATATTCAATATTAATAAGAAAATAGCCCTTTTCGAGAAAAACGTACAAGGGTTTGTTTCACGTTACTTTGTGTGTACAAAAACGATCACTTAAAAGTCCTTTATTTATCGTAAGAATGTTAAGTTGATCTTGGGTTGAGGAAATAATTGTATTGTGTGTGTGTCACATACCAGTGGTTAAGTAGCACGACGTGAAAGATCCAACAATGTACATGAGGCCAAAGGATATCATCTCCTTGTTACCGTCAATTTGTTCATTTTTTGCAAGGCCAAAACTTCTTCCAATTGCTATCCCATCCCGTAACAATTTTTTTATGTTACAAAAATTGAAAAAAAAAAATATATATATCAACATTCGCTGCACTTTCTTCTTCCCATCACTCCGAGAAAAGAATTACAATCACGCTACATGTACACTCTTCTTTACATCTTTGTTAACACTCTTTCACATGGATTTATCAACCAATTAGTCAATTCTTAATGAAGAAAAAGATAGAAATATATTATATATACAATAAACGTTAATAAATGGGAAGTGTACTTACTGCTAGAGCTATCAAAGCAGTGACAATTCCAGCTTTTAGAGGTGCAGATATATACTTTGGATCAAAGTTTAAAAGTTGAATAGAGGGATCATTTATTCCTTTACTGAGATCACCCACCTTCAATGAATAAGCAATTTCATAAGGAGTGAATAACTTCAAGGGTGAGTTAGATTACATAGTACAATAAAAAATTTTATAGGATTTTTTTCTTTGTTAGATATTGTTGAGTACTGCAAAGTCTACCATTCCAAACAAGCCATAAATGATATTGATAAGTATAGTTTCTACAATTATTCGAGACCCTAAATCATGATATTTAATTGTCTTTTCAATCAAATTCTACCTAATTTATATTATATTATATCTTTGTAGGTAAAAATTTATGTTTGATGAAAAATGAGAGAAAATAAGTGAATTGGCGAAAAATGCCAAGATCCAAAGTTTAGGGATTGAAGTGTAAATACTCAAAAATTGTGCAGAAACTCACGATGAAAATTCGAGAATACTAGAGTCAAAAGGAGCGAAATATGACCAAAATATTTCACAAATCAATTTTCAATCTCACAAGTATGTTCCAAATTTTCAGCCAGAAATTGAGACATATTTTTGGCCTAGTAAACATTCGAATTGGAAAAGAGCTATTTCTATCAAAGTTATATCTCTTTGAGTTATCTTTCCAACGCATTTTGAATTACCTTAATCGAATATCAAAAAAGAAAGTTATGACAAAAACACTGAAAAAGACGCAGAGTTTGGAACAGTTACCTAGCACCCAGGCGTCGACAACTGAGCGTCTAGGCGATGTCTTACCCAGAAAAACAGCATTTTTGCAGATTTTCAGCGCCCCGGCACTGCACCCATAGTGCCCAGGCGCTACCCTGGTATTTGACACGACGCCTAAGCATTGTCTCATAGTGCTTAGGCGCTGCGCCGCACAACTTAGGTTTTTGCTATTCGGTCCGCGAGAAGTTCAGAAAAAGACTCCAAATTGGTCAAGAACCTGTAGGAAAGTATAAATAAACCTAAAGAGTCACTAATAAAGGGGATTCCAAAAACATTGAGAAAGAGGGATACAACGAGAGATCGAAAAGCTCAATTCAACGAAGAGAATCATCATGGAATTCGAGTTTAAAGCGTTGATTGGAAGAAGATCTTGGTGCAAG